>SNQJ01S0030069.1:25435-41384 GCA_010110895.2 Picea sitchensis
TCAATAAGCTTTGTTGATTGACGTTGCCATCAAGCCAAACATTCCTGTTTTCTGTTGTTGCTTGAGCCATACATTATACCAGCTATTGGTTTGACATTTAATGCTGGAGTAATTTATTATTTTGTTGGAGTATTGTAGAAGAAAAAGAAGAAAGTGCTGGGTTAAAACGTTTGGGTTATGCTGTATGAAATTGTGAAGCAAATTTTCAATGGATTGTTGGTCTAAATGTACATATGTATGTATATATTCATCTGTCAATGTTGGATAATCTTGCAGTTGAAGGAAGCACCTCTCTTCCACATTAATGCCAAAGACCTATGCTATTGAGGGAATGTTGCCTATGAACATTAGCATCCTTGTCCTCGAGTCATATAGGGGCAGTATATATATATATATATATATATATATATATATATGTGCGTGTGTGTGTGTATTCATTAATTGTTTGAGGGTTGTTTAAAATTCTGGTTGTAAGCAACATTAGTGTTTGGCGAGTGCAATTCAAAAGTGATTGCATTTTCCTATCCCCACTGTCTTATTTTCAGTCAAGAGCCCGAAGAAGACAATGGTGATCATTCTTGGGGGATATATATGTTTGCTTAACAATGGATATGGTTCTTTTATGTTTGCTAGGTAATGCCTTCATAGAAGACATTCTTGGTTGTAGAAGTTGCAAACCAAAGGCTTGGAGGATTTGCATGAATTTTATTAACATATTTTGAGTGCATTTGTCTTCTCCTGTTGACATTGGGCTGGGGCATTGCCAATAGAGACATTCATTTTCCTTGTTGATGATCAACAATAGAGAAACAACTCAGAGTCCTATTTATTATTGACCTTGTTAGCTAGTTGTTGTGTGCAGGCTACACTGAAGACCAAAATCTTTGTACAAGATTGAGAACAGAGATCAGAAGTTATTCCGCACAATATTTGTGTTGGTGAAGTGAGTGGGCTATGAGTCCCTTGATTACAGATCATATTGGTATCAGTGCAGTGGAATCCTTGAGCGTGACACAATCGTCAGAACTTTGAAGAGAGCGTAGACTCAACATGGGTAAATCAAACAGAGAAAGGTTGGAAGACTTAAGGGCCATCAATGCTTAACTTCAAGAAGAGAAACAACACTTGAAGGAATAGGTCTGAAGGTTTAAACTTTAACTAGAGGATGGTAGAGATGGAGAAGAACCTTGAGAGTTAGACAAGATTGTTGCTAATGCTACATAAGTAATTTGTTGAATGCCAAGACTTCCTCATTGCGGTCATGGTAGATTGGGAGAAGCACAGAGTTCATCTTGTACACTTGGGAGAGAAGGTCATCCAGATGGATAGCTGGTAGGAGGACAAGCTCACCAGGATGAAGACTCAATTGCAACAAGAGGTGGTTGAGAAGGAGGAGGCCTTGGAAAAGCTCCAAGCAATTGTCCAAGAGCACCGGGAAGTAAGGCCACTTTCCATGGCTACTACCGAAGTCAACACCATGACTGAGACAACTTTGGTAAGCTCAAATTTCTTAGACATTTATCAAGAGCATTTTGGTGAATTTGAAAAGCATACCAGAGGCATTGGATCCAAACTGTTAAGGCAGATGGGCTACGATGGACAAGGGCTAGGCAAAAGAAGACAAGGCATCCTAAACCCCATTGTAGCTGCACCGTGGCTCAAGCATGAAGGCTTAGGTTTTGATGGTAGAAGGGAAAATCCCATGTCCATGAAGACCACTTTTGTGAAGGCGAAGGACATGACAAAGTTGACTTGCTCATCAAAAGAAAGAGCAACAGTACATGAAGGTGGCAACCCACTACCACCTTAGACTTCTTGTGGCCAGAGATAATTTTAAGGATGGAAATTTATCTCAGAATGTAGAAACCTTGGCGAATCTTGCTAGTCCTTAATATGCAAACTATAAAATGTTTGGCGATATTTTTGTAAAAATATTCAAATTTCTAAGGATTTTATATATTTTCTATAAAATTTGGGCTATTTTTAAGGTAAAATAATTTTAGTCTATAGAATTTGGGCAAATCACTTTTAGAAAAAATGGAAATTGGYAAATCTTTTTCWTGGAAAAGCATGGAAAATTATCCCATGGGCGAAATATAGCCTCTAAAATTTTCCCYGCTTGTGGTGAATTGCTGAAGGGCAGTGATGAGAAGAACTTGAAGACTCAACTTGCACCATCACTTAGAAGAAGTAGCAAGCAGATCAAGAAGAAGAAGAAGAAGAAGAAGAAGAAGAAACTTGGGCATGCATTAGGTAAGAGTCAAGACATCCCTTGTTTGTCACTGCTGCAAGAAGAAAGGCCACAATGCTGCCCATTGTTGGTACCTAGAGGCATGCCCTTTTTGTGGGGAGAAAGGCAATTGTGTGGCATCTTACTGGGAGAAACAAGCCATGTCCCACAAGCCAGATTGCTTCTAGAGGAAGAATGGAAAGAAGACTTCCCCAATCCAACAACAAACTCTGAGGCACAGGGAGAAAAGGAACATGTTAACTAGTCTATACAACAACACCAAGAGCTTTTGCTAGTACTATAATTTGAGTGGCCATTGGGAAGCAAAGTGTTGGCAGTACTTCATCCAGAGCTTCACCTTGGGAGAAAAGGAGCATGTTAACCAGTCCATACAACAACACCAAGAACTTTTTTCACCATTGTAATTTGAGTGGCCATTGGGAAGCAAAGTGTTGGCGACTTCATCCAGAGCTTCACCTCAAAAACCACACAACCAAGAAAATAGCATGGAGAGTGAAGATTGAAGACGATGAAGAGCTGTCTGCATCTTCGGTTTGAGGAGCACAAGCTATCTAAGGAGCTATAGCAACTCAGGAGGTCAGTGACAACAACAAGATAGAAAACAGGTTGATGCCAAGGGAAACCACAACCCAATAGTTGTTTTCGATATTGCATCAAAGGAACCCATTCTTGAAGATGCGCCAAAGATTGGTGCACAGAGGACAATGACCTTGGGAAAGTTTACGAGAACTCCATGACATGCTTGTAAGCATATGCAGGCACTAGAGAGTTGTTTCCATGTCGGGAAGCAACCGATCCTAGCAGGCTAACGCAAACCACACTTCCCTTATGGAATTGTTACGTGATGGCATATTGTGCTGGGGTCACACTAACACAGACCAACGTTCGACTTGGCTACATTCACTGCCAAGATGGATCACCTCCAATTCCGAGAGAGAGAGAGAGATGGAAATGAATGCTAATTGCAAAGTTCGGATCTAGAGATTGCTTAGAGCTAAGAGTCAATGAGCAGACTTCTGCATTGCGGGAACAAGCTATCCAACAACTAGTGCCAGAGTTAGAGCCACGTTCCAAAGAAGTAGAAAGAAGGTACATTGATCCAACTTGGTTTCCTTCAAGCTTTGGGAGACCAAAAAGCCTCTCAACAGGGAGTTGTGATCTAAAATGGATTTGAACAAGTGAATGGTTGTAAGACTCAGTACCTGCAAGCCAATTCTACGATTTATAAAGGTTAGATAAACTAAGAAAAACAATGCAAATGTAAAAGTGAATAAGAGAAAAGAGAAAAAAAGAGAATTAAAATGAAAAAACAAAAACAAATAGGAGATAAAAGATTGAGGAATGGGAAGTGAAAGGTCATGTTTGTTGGCCTTCCCATTGTTGTAGCTCTCCCAATTTCTTCTTATACTTTCACTCTCAAAGGGTCTTTCGGCAAGGAGAGGAAGATGCATAGAGAGCTATTAGGTGCATTGTAATCGGAGATTGCTGAAATAGATTGAGCATCCCATTTGATGTTGGTTTTCCCATTTGGGTTTCTAGGGTAAACACTTTGTCTTGTGTGATGAAATTTTCTCAATGGCTTTGTTATTGGTTGTGCTTGAGTTATTGGTGATCCATTTGTATCAAAATTTTGTGTGTGAGTTACGTAAACTCTTCCTTACTTTTAAATTGTAGCTTGTAATTCTATTAAATGCTCTTAAGAGGAATTTCTCTGAGTTTTCATTCAAAACTTATGTTATTCATACATACTCTATGAGTGCAACATGCATGAATTTACTTGTCCTTTTTTGGTTGGATTGGAGATCAATGGCTACCGTTGCAGAGCCGTTGCATTTCCATAGGGAGTTGCTAAATTGGGATTTTAAAATTTTTTCCTTCAAGCTGGATGGTTGGCTTGCCATTGGATCAATTCACCTGTTTGCAGGGCATGCTGGCTTGCCTACTGGCCATATGCATTCTCTTGGACCATTGATGATCGTTGCAACCTTCCCCTGGGCTGTACGTGGTCGTACAGGCTGTACAACCTCATAGCTGACAGCTCTTGTGGCTTGAGTGCTCGGTGAGGTAGAGGAAAAGAAATATGAACTGTTGAATTGAAGTGAATTGAATGGGTCGATTTTCCACTCTGTTCTGTAGTAAGGAAATGCTTTTGGTGATGCTAGTTCAACATTGTGCCAGCTTCAACAAGCACATCACAGACCCGAATGAGCTTATCTCTATTTCTGGTTTTATCTAACTCACAATTGAATTTATATAGATCACTGTTAGAAACATTGGCTTTAAAGAAAGAGCAGCGTAGTAAAGAAACGAATTGAAGGAAAGCTATGTATTGTGGAGAATACTCCAATTATTTTGCTGGTGAATTAAATGCACGAGAATCCAAATGATGGACTGAAACTTTTGGTGTAGTTATCATTGGAATGGGCTACCACAAATCTGCTTACATTGTTCCTTTCTTATCTTTGTCTTTGTAAAGAAAATGATTTCAATAAGCTTTGCTAATTGACGTTGCCATCAAGCGAAACATTCCTGTTCTATATTGTTGCTTGAGCCATACATTATAGCGGCTGTTGGTTTGACGTTTAATGCTGGAGTAATTATTATTTTGTTGGTGGAGTATTGTAGAAGAAAAGGAAGAAAGTGCTGGTTTTAAATGTTTGGTTTATGCTTCCTGGAATTGTGAAGCAAATTTGCAATTGATTGCTGGTCTAAATGTACATCTGTTTGTATATATTCATCTGCCAATGTGGATAATCTTGCAATTGAAGGAAACACCTCTTTTCCACATTATAATGCCAAAGATCTCTGCTATTGAGTCCTTTCTACTCTTAATTATTCTTTGGGGAATATTGCCTATGAACATTACCATCCCCGTCCTTGACTCATACAGGGGCAGTACACACACACATATTTGTTAATTGTTAGAGGGTTGTTTAAAACTCCAGTTGTAAGCAAGATTAGTGTTTGGCCACTGCAATTCAGAAGTGCTTGCATTTTCCTATCCGTACTGTCTTATTTTCAGTCATGAGCCTGAAGAAGACAACGGTGATCATTCTTGGGGGATATATGTGTTTACCTGACAATGGATATGGTTCTTTTATGTTTATTAGGTCTGCCCTCATAGCAGACATTCTTGGCTGTAGAAGTTACAAACCAAAGGCTTGGAGGACTTGCAGGAATTTTGTTAACATATTTTGGGTGCATTTGTCTTCCACTATTGGCATTGGCCTGAGGCATTGCCAAGCCTTGAAGACAACCAGCAAAGACATTCATTTTCTCTGTTGATGATCAACAACAGAGAAACAACTCAGAGTCTGATATTATTGACATTGTTATCTAGTTGTTGTGTGCAGGCTAGCCGCTACACTAAAGACTGAAATCTCTGTACAAGACTGAGAACAGAGATCAGAAGTTATTCTGCGCAGTATTCGTGTTGGTGAAGCGAGTGCCATAACATTATAAGCAAGGATTCAGTGCTCTGTCAGCCTCTTTCCTTCTCTGCTTTTTGTCCCTCTCCATCTGTTTTCCCCAGCGAACTAAAAGAAAAAACAGAAACCAAAGTAACAAAAATGAAGACTTCAAAATTACTTTTTTTATGACTCCTTTTGCCGTTGTGGTCTCAATGCCCAAGTGGATACAATGCACAGATAGATCACTTGTCTGCAAGTCCATGTGCTCGTGTTGCCAAGAGATGGTGCCTGTGATTGCCTGCAGAGGAAGATTCATTTCCTGTTGGAAGCCCGACCTTCAAATTGGCTGCATCACCTTAAATTTGATTCTGACAAATGTTGGAACCATCTATCCCCTGGTCAACAAGTATCCGAAGTACCGTGTTTTTTATAATCAAGTTCTCTGTTTTATGTTATCCAGCTCAGCAGTTTTCTTATTTATTTCCTTTGCATTCTACTTCACCATTTTCCCCAGTAGCTTCATTTTCAGGGCCAAATTTTCCAGGCTTAGAATGACTTGGTGTGTTTTCCTGATTCATTTATAACCAGTCATCATTGGCATCCTTGCATTCACCTGCTAGTTTGTCCGCTGCTTCCAGTTGTGATTGTATGCGGTCCTCCTCTTTCAGTTGCTCTCGAGTAATGGTTGGTCTCTTCTGTCCTCCCTCTGTGATTGCTCGAGGATTAAACTCAACTGTTCCCCTCATCTGTCTGAACTGATGGAATGAGGGATCCTTGGCTGCCTGGCAACCATGTGAGTTTTAATGTCTTGTTGAGATGATGGTAGAAGCTTTACTTGAGGTGAAGCCCGACTTAGTCAACACTCATTTATTGTCTTCCAAGGTGGTTAAGGCCCACCTAATCTTTGTAGTGGGCCCATAACCCCTCCTGGGAAAGTGCCCTACTCTTTGAGTTGTATAAATACAGAACTCACCTCTCATTTGTAATATCACCTTGAGCGTTGCTTTCTTTATACAAGGGATTTATTATTTAGCCTATGGGCACCATAACTAGTGTGCACATTCTTCTTATATGGTTTTGATATTCTCTTTTTAGTGCGCTCCGTTGTTCTTGGTGATTTTTCTATAAGGCGTACTTGTTATGGGTTTTATTGTTGGAGATGTGGTATATTCTTTGCATGTGGGTGTTAGTACCTTGGAATTTATTTTTGGGTCTGTTTTTGGTCAATTTTTGGCCAATGGTTTTTGACCCATTGTAATCTAATCCCGGTAAAGGGATTAGGGTTGTAATCTAATTCAGGTCAACATATTGAGGTTTTTGATGTTGCGGAATACCTAAATATTGTATCGTGAATGGTCAAGTTAATACAATGAAGAAGATGTTGAGCACACACTTATACTGAGAGGGGGGGGTGAATTAGTATAAGGCTATCTTTTTCTTTTTAACATTCATAAACCATAATGATGCAATCACATAAATATGACAATCAGAAGACACAATATTTAACATGGAAACCCTTTTGGGAGAAAACCACAAAAACTTCTTTTTATAAATTTTGTAGGCACCAACCTACTGGAGACACCAATCCCCATTGCTTTTTGTAGGCACCGACCTACTTGACACATTGATCCCCTCTTCTGTTTGTAGGCATCGACCTACAAGAGACACCAATCCCCTCTGTTGTTTGTAGGCATCGACCTACAAGAGACATCAATCCCCTTTGTTGTTTGTAGGCACCGATCCCCTCTGCTTTTGCCAGATCACTCACTCCTTTTTTCTTTCGCCAAATCTGCAATGTGCTCGCTACTTCTGCTTTCACCAGATCTGCTCTGCGCTTGCTACTTATTCTTTCGCTCTGCCTTCACTAGATCTTCTTCCTTTTTCTTCTACTTCTGCCTCAGATCTGCGTTTACAAGTTTTGCTTGCTAGAACGCCAGATCTATTTGCTAATATTTAATCGTCACTCCTTGAATGATATTCTATCGTCATTCCTCAAATGGTATGCATAAGAATATTACATTTTCACCCCCACATACATTTTTTCTCATAACCCTCTTCTCCATTTATACTTTACCATAAGCTTTACWTGAAAAGTCAYGTTCATTTGAATCCATTTGCAAATACGATGTGCACTTTCACTTTTACCTTTTTYAATAAATTTTCATGTTTACTCCACTTTTACGTAAACTCCACTTTCACTTTTACCTTTTTTTTTAATCCACTTTCATGTTTACTCCACTTTTACGTAAACTCCACTTCCACTTAACTTTTCCACTTTCACATTTATATTTGAATACGTACTTACCTTTGACATCAATGACAATAATTTATTCAATAGAAGATAGAGGTGTAGCTCTAAGTTTTGTTGGATTTCCCGGTTTAGGGTTTCTAGGCTAATTCTCTATTTATCGTGCGTGTGTGCTATGATTTACTTTATGTTTGCCTAAGAATCTATTGCATTGCTTCACTTGTAAGGATTTAAAACTTACATTTATGATGCGTTGCCCTAGTGCTATTTTCTCCTTGTTTATTACACAATTTTAGGATTTGCTGGTTGGTTCCATTTGTTCCTCTCTTTCTCTTATGAATCTCAACATGTCTCATCCGCTAGCTACTGCGTTGATTGCAGCTAGGTAGGGTGGCAAGCTCAAATCCTTTTGAGCTCTCCCCAATCCTCTCTTCTTATGTGGAATTAAGAATTTGGTGGCTCTCATGATTATCAACTGAAAGAAGGGGGGGGGTGTTCATGTTGAGATTGCTAGGATGGAGGTCGACTTGTTCTCCCACCCCTTTATTTTCTTTAATCCTAGGGTTATTTCTTTTTCCAGGTAATATATCTCGGGAGAAACCTACCAGGAACTTCCCCTCGTTCTCATGATGGCATCTAGGGTAAACCCTAGATTCTTCATGGCAGAAGGCCAGCGCAACAATTCATGAATATATCAAATATAGCTCATCGACAGTTGGCTCACGAAGAGCAAACATGTCACAAAGTGGGATTTGAACCAAGGTGGGTGTCAAAATTTCAACCCTGGGAAAATTACTTCCTTATGATCTCAAGCAAAAAATACTTTTTGAATTTTAAATAGAAAATTTAGAACATAGAAAAATTACACACTGGATGGAAATTAACTGGAAATTAAACAATGGAAACACACACAAAATTTTTGCCCTTAAAATATCAAATTTTCATTAAAATTACCTAAGGCTTACAACAACTCCCGAATTCGTAAAATAGCCCATTGAGAAAAGATTACAAAACTACAACAAAACCTGGCTATTCTGGTGCACCGTATGACTTGTATGGCCCTGCATTTTGACCCTGTATGACTGGGTGTAAAACCCTCTTGTGCCCCGTCTTCTGCAACAACCTGATCTTCTTCTGCTGCAACAACACCTTGCTGGGATGATTTCTTCTACTGCAAATTGTTTCCTCTTTCCTCCTTTGAACTTGCACACTGAGTGAAAATCCTTTATCACTCTCTCTGTGTCTCACTTGTGTTTCTCTAGCACACTTTTCCGTGTGTACTCCTTTCACTTTGTCTTTCTTTTAAAACTTTGAGTTGATGACCAAGTCTCCATAACCTTAATCTCTCAATGAGATTGACAGTTGATATTAAATCCCAATCGACAGTGGAGATTATATCTAAATCACCAATGTAAATACTTTACATTTTATTAGACATTAATCAACCAAATATAAAAGTCTATTCACTTTAATAATGATCTTTAATTAAAGTGAATCACAAAGATAAGAAAGGTCCTTTTTGGACGACTTCCACACGTCTGACACTAGACTTGTGCAGAAGTTCCTGTCCGATGCTACAAACATCAACACTCCCTGTTAGCAAGGAAGAAACTTCTTGAAGAGCTGTCGGAAGTTGGCTTTCCTTCCGATCTTGGTACCATGGCATTCCTCCAAACCTGTTGGTCCACTGCTTCCTTAAAATTGAAAGCCTCAGAATCAATGATGCAACTCAATAGCGCCATATAGTTCAGAAACTTCTTCAGAGGCCTGCTCTCCCTGAATGTACTCCTAGGAGCCTCAACTTGCTCCTTAGCATCCCTTAATGTTGACCCGAATCATCGAGGTCTCTTGACAAAACTACAAGGGGTTGATCTCTCCTCCTCCTCACCTGAAAGTTGACTTTCTGCACTGGAAGCTGTTGATGATCTAGACTCAGCCTCTGGAGCTTCCTGCTCCTTGTCCTCTGTCACTGGCAGGGTCTCATGTGACTTCTTGGATGCAAGTTTGACATCTTGGCTCACCATAGTAATCCGTTGTGTTGGAATGAAAATCCTGTAAGCCTCTGAAGTCTCGTTGTATCCCACAAACGCACCCTTCATGCTAGAGGGCTCCATCTTGGTCCTCTTCTCTTCTAGTACATCTATATACACTGGACAACCAAAGATGCGCAAGTGGCTCACCTCTGACTTCACATTAGTGAATGCCTTCTTTGGTGTCTTGTCCTCCAAGATTTTATGAGGACTCTTGTTCTGGATGTAGATTGTTGTATTGCATGCCTCAACCCAAATGAACATGGGAAAATCTTGATCGTGGATCATGGCCTTATCAACCCCTATGATTGATCGATTCTTCCTCTCTGCAACCCCATTTTGCTTTGGGTTGTAAGATACTGTCAACTCCCTCTTAATCTCTGCCTCCTTGCAGAAATCCTTGAAGTCATTAGAGGTATACTCACCCCCATTGTCTGACCTTGGGACCTTGATCTTCTTCCATGTGTGGTTTTCCACAAGAGTCTTGAACTCTTGAAATCGGTTGAAGACCTCATCCTTGGTCTTCATGAAGTAGATCCATGTCTTCCTAGAGAAATCATCAATAAAAGACACGAAGTACCTGCCTCCCTGTACTGATGCTACTGACATCGACCCACATACATCTGAGTGTTTCAGATCCAAAATCTCCTTGGACTTGGACTTGTTGCTTGGGAAAGCATCCTTGGCATGCTTTCCAAGCGTGCACCCTTTGCACACCCCCCCTTGCTACTCAATACTGAAATTTGGAAGACCAGTGACAATCTCTCTTAGGATCGACAATGCCTTGTAATGCATGTGCCCCATCATCCTGTGCTACAACTCACATAGGTTGTCACTGCTATGAACCAAGGCTCGAACAGGCTCTCCTCATAACATGTACAAATTGCTCTCTCTAACCCCAATTACCTGAGCTGTGTCAGATCTAGATCCTTCTGGCCTGATGAGTGCTTGCCCTTTTTGGAACTCCACAACAAAACCCTTATCTTCCATGACTAAGACTGAAAGCAGGTTCTTCTTTAGCCCCTCGAACATATAGCATGTCCTTCATTTCCAACGAGCTACTTGACTCGAGTTGAAACAAAATCGTCCCAACTTCTTTTACTGCATACTTGGCATCATTACCAAGCTCCACATGTACTCCTGAGTCTTGCTCTGTTAGACTAGTAAACAACTCTCATGTTGATGTCATGTGGCGAGATGCACCACTTCCCACATACCATGCACTCCTAGAAACTGTGCTGGTAGAAAGGCAGGAAACCAATGAGAAATCCTTCTCAAATTTCGCAACAAACTCGCTCATCTGAGTTTTGTTGAGGCTGCTACCTCTTTCTGCTGCGACTTCCCTCTGACCTTCTTCCTCTCTGGACACTATGATGCATAATGTCCAAGCTCATGACATTTGAACCACTTGATTTTACTCATGTCCTTCTTCTTTCCTGGTTGTGAGGCTAACTCCTCGCCCTTACCCTTTTCGAAACCCTTTCCTTTGTCCTTCTTCGTTTGAATGACAAGGGCCAGGTTCTCATCACCTTCCTGCCTGCTAGCTTTAGACTCCTCCCTAGTCTCTTCCTGGATATAGTCATCCCAAAGCCTCTCAAAAGTGGGAAGGTTATCCTACGCACAAATACCCTTGACAAATGTTTCCCAAGGCTTTGAGAATCCACTTAGTGCCGTATTTACCAATTCTACATTGGCCACCTTCTCCCCAACTGCTGCACGCTGATCACGAATCTGGGTGATCTTCATGAGGTAATTGGTAACTGAGTCTAATCTGGACATTTGCGTGGATCTAAGCTTATTCCTCAATACCATCTTTCTGTTTATGTTCTTGCTTTGGTAGAGACTTACCAGGGCGTTGAACATCTCCTTGGTCGTCTTCTTCTCGGACAAGTGATGAATCAGATGATCCTTCATTGCATCCAAGATCACTTGCATGGCTATGATCTCCTCCTTCTCTTGAGTTGCCAATTGCTGCAGATCTATCGGTGAAGGAACTACTTTGTCAACAATCTCCCAAAGGTCATTTTCTTTAAAAAACAAAGTAACCCTTGCTTTCCAGGTCAGGAAGTATGAAGCTCCATCCAATCTATCCTCAAATCCGAGACTTGCTGCTGCCATCTTCCCAGATCTAAACAAACTATCGTGAAAATGTCCTTAGACCTTCAAGCACCAACAAAAACCAACTGCTGGACTTCATATCTAATAGATTTGCTGCTGTAAACCCCAGATCTAAACTAGATTTGACTGTTGGTCACTCAAATCTAATAGATTTGCTGCTGTAACCCTAGATTTGTACTAGATCTGACTACTGGTCATTTAGATCTAATAGATTTGCTGTTGTAACGCCAGATCTGTACTAGATCTGACTGTTGGTCACTCAGATCTAATAGATCTATTGCTGTAACCTGTTAGAATTGGAGTTAGAGAGGAAGGGGTTCACTAGATTTGGAGGTGCACCAAATCTGGCACGAGACCCACCAAGAGGGGCCCAAATTTAATTGACCCTTCTCATGCTTAGATAACTTAGGAAAAATTAATTTTTCCTATAGCCAAAAGGAAATCGATCTGAGCCCTCCATTCAGATCTAATCTCAATTGTTGAGATGTCTGATGGGCCCGAGTCGATTTTCCAAGGGTGAAATAGGGTTTTTGGGCTCATTTTGCACAAGTCAACTTGGTGAGGAAGCTCCAACAGCTCAGAGTAGCAGGGTTCAACAACAGGGAAAGCTTCAATAGCTTAGTAAGAGGCTGCACAACCTCCATTTCACTCAGCCAACCGCTCCTACACTCAGCCAACAAGTAACAGCCAGATCTGGGTGAGATTTGGGCCATATAGGCTATACGATGCACCCAACAGCCAGGGAGCATGACCTGGGCCGTACAGGCCGTACGACGCACCCAACAATTAGGCCGTGAGCAGATAAAAGGAGTGTGAGGGCTGTGAGGTTGCTGAAGGCAGAGATTTTGCCTCAGGGAGTTTTTTTGTAACAACAGATGTAAAATTTCTGAAGATATCCCTTGCTGAAATAAAAACAAATCACGAAGTAGAAGACCGGTTTTCCTAGTTGGATTTTTCCGGGGTCATTTGATAAAAAATCACTGAGTATTTTCTGTGTGAATGCTTGTGTCTTTATGTGTTTATTTTCCGCTGCATTAGAGTGCTAAGAAAAATCAACATGTTCAGATTTTTAATTTAAAGTTCAGTTCTGCTCCTTATTTTTTGTTAAATATACAACTAGGTCTTGATTTTTCATGAGATTTAACGTGGTATCAGAGCTTAGCCTCTGATTAAAGACCAACATTCGTTGTTACAGCCTTCATGATCAGTTTTTCAGCCACCAAGAGTTCGACCCAGCTGGTGTGCTAGGGCTTCTGGCAAGGCGAGCTAGGGCCTGCATTTTTGGACAACAAAATGGCCTACGTGGGGCTGAGATTCGAAGATCGTCTTGATGGGGCCTCTAATTTCTGCCCTTGGAGAGAAAGAATAGGAGTTGTCTTTGAGGAGTAGGGAGTTTGGGAATTTGTGGACAACCCCCCGACCACTCCTGCAGACCCTCAATAGTTGGCCCAACACAACAAGAAGGATGCTAAGGCCAAAAGAATTATCCTTGAGGGAGTCAATGACCACATTATACCCTACCTTGTAGGCAAAAAGACAACAAAGGAGATGTGGACAACCATCATAGGGCTGTACCAGGGCACAAGTGAAGCAAGGAAGCTCGTGCTTAGAGACAAACTGAGAAATATCAAAATGGCAAAGTTTGAATCAGTTGTTTCCTACCTCACCAGATTTACTCAAGTGAAGGACAAGCTTGCAGGGATGGGGGAAACAGTTCCAGACAGAGATATGGTCAGTTTTGCGCTATTAGGGTTTCCCAAGTCACGGGAAAACTTCGTAGATGCAGTCAGTGGCAGATAAAAGCTTCGAGATTGGGAGCGACTATGGAGTGATTGTGTGCAGGAGGAGATCAAGAAACAGACTAGATCTGGGTCTTATGTGAAACAAGAACCTGATGAGGAGAATTTCACCCTAGCTGGTAAAGGGGGCAAAGCCAGAGGTAAAAAGGGCTTAAGAGGGGGGCCGAGTCCAACTCAAAGGGACAAGGAAAACCCAAGAAAGACCTCAACAAAGTGAAGTGTTTTCAGTGCCATCAGTTTAGGCACTATGCCACTAAATGTCCTCAGTGCAAGAAAGGGTCCAAGAAGGGTGAGTTTACAGCTCAACAGAAATAGAGGAGTTCTCATCTCGTTTTGAGGAGGAATTCTCACTTATTGCGTGTATGGCTAGCTCTGTGACCAATAGCACCTGGTATATTTTTGATAGTGGGGCTTCATGCCATATGACAAGAAACATAAATTATTTCAGCCAATTGACAGACAAGGACATGCAGTTCAATATTGAGATGGGAGATGATGGCAAATACCAAGCCAAAGGTGTAGGTGTTGTCAAGTTTGAGAGGGAGTCTGGAAAACCTCTCTATCTCAGAGATGTTCTCTATGTTCCAGGGATGAAGAAAAATCTGGTGTCAATTTCAGTGCTTGATGACCTGGGTTATGAGGCGTTTTTTTGCAAAGGGAAGGTCCTCATGAAACCTCCCAACTCGAGGACAACAATGCAGATTGGAGTTAGGCTAAAAACCCTCTACATGTTACAGTTTGGGGTTGCTGCAGCGTTGAACAACAAGGACAACCAACAAGGCCGTGAGCTAGCAAAGCTTTGGCATAGGCGCATGGGTCATTTGCACCATAGGGCGCTGAAATTTTTGGGGGAGATAGCCACAGGACTGCCACCATGCAGTGTGGATCATCATGAGGTGTGCAAGGGTTGCACCCTTGGGCAAGTATGCCAAGACTTCCTATCCCAGCAGAGATGACAGAGCCAAGGATATATTGGAACTGATTCACTCGGACGTTTGTGGACCATTCTCTTCTCCATCCCTTCGTGGGTTAAGGTATTATGTTATTTTTATTGATGACTATTCTCGTAAAACCTGGATATTTTTTATGAAAAAGAAAGATGAAGTGTTGTCTAGGTTTGTAGAGTTCAAGGCCTTAGTTGAAAAATAGACCAGCAAGAAGATAAAGGCCTTGAGGTCCGATAATGGAGGGGAGTACATCTCCAATGCCTTCAATGACTTGTGTGCCAAGGAGGGCATCAGGAGATAGCTCATTGCACCCCATAATCCTCAATAGAATGGGGTGGCTGAGCGCAAGAATCACAACATATTGGGTGCTGTTAAGGCCATGTTGCATGAGTAGGGGTTGCCCATGTTTCTTTGGGCCGAGGCATACAACACTGAAGTGTTCTTACAAAATAGGAGTTCGCACAAGGTGCTAGGCAGGGCTACACCCGAGGAGGCCTTTACAGGCAAGAGGCCTGATGTTTCTCATTTTAGGATCTTTGGTAGTTTGGTTTACTGCCATGTACCTTCAGAGTGTAGGAAGAAGATGGAGTCCACGACAGTAAAGGGCATATTTGTAGGCTACAACGAGACAACCAAGGCATATAGGGTGTATGTGCCGGCACTTAGGAGGACAGTGATCAGGCGTGATGTCAGGCTTGAGGAGGGTAGGGCTCTCGGGAAGTCCTTGGAGCGTGAGTAGACAACAACAGAGGATGAGGAGTAGTAGGCTCCCAAGCAGGAGGCTCAACCAGCCCCCCAATCACCTATTCAGCCAACAGTGAGACAGAACGAGCAACATGATGAGAAGATTGAGGAAGAGAGAGAGGAGCGAGTGGATCCCACATAACCAGTGACTCCCAGTTCAGGGAGAAGACGAGCCAAGTGGGCAGATCAGTTGATCAGAGAGGCTCAGGAGAGAGTCGAGGCTCCCACTTCTACATTCAGACAGAGCAAACCTCCACAAAGGTATACAGGTTGTTTGGCACTTATGACTGAGTTGATAGACTTAGAGCCTTCTTCCTATAAGGAGGAAGCTTCTCAACAGGTTTGGCGAGATGCCATGGCAGAGGAGTATTCCTCTATCTGCGCAATGTTGTGTGGGACATA
>SNQJ01S0030069.1:48534-59339 GCA_010110895.2 Picea sitchensis
GGTTTCTTCTGCACTTTCACACAAGAGGCAGATGGAAGGTCCTACAAAACCTCTTTTCGAAAGGTTGTCCCAAGTAAGAATGCTGGAGTGGGAGACTAGCCATAGAAAGATAGTGATTTTTGGCCAATGCTGAAGACTCCAGATTTTGCGCCAGAGTCCGTTGGTAGGAGGATGGTCTACCTGGGTTATGAGTTGGTAGGCCTCCTGCATGCTGTAGGTTCCTTTTGGGCGGTGTCCCCAACGAAGAATATCCTCTCCTTCTAACTTGGGTATTTTTCGCTTGGACATCTCCTCGTGCCAGGGTGCCATATCCACCCGTGCGTCCAGATTTATGCGCTCTTTGTCCAGGTGCCATTTGCACCACTTGTCCCCAGGAGAGTTGTCCTGCCAGTAGTCAGCCACTCTTGTCAGGCCTGCCAGAGTAGCTTGTGGGAATATATCTTCCGCCCAGCTGGTTTTGGCTATAATTGGCCATTGTTGCCAGGAGTCCTGCCAGAAGAGAGCCGTTTCCCCATTCCGAATTTCCCAAAAAGCATTTCGGATGACCAATTGTTTGTTCTGCTTGGCCGCTGTCCAGATCAAGGATCCGGGTCCGTCCCCATTCCACCGAATTAAATTTTTTTCAGCTATGTGTGGCGTGTATTTTTTCCTCCAGAATCTGGCCCATAGGTCCTGGGGTTGCTTGAGCCACCGCCACCAAAGTTTGGCTGTGAGAACTTTGTTCATAATGAGGGGGTCACGCAGTCCCAAGCCTCCTTGATTTTTGGGCTTGCAAAGTTTATCCCAGCTGACCAATGCTATCTTCTTCCCAGAGTTGAAGCCTTGCCATAGAAAGTTTCTTTGAAGATTTCTAATGGTTGAGAGAACATGTCTTGGAGCAGCCATCGCCGAGAAGGAGTATAACGGTAGGGCTTGAAGGACACTCCGGAGGAGAACCAGGCGACTGGGTAGATTTAGAACTCTGAGGGTCCAAGAAGAGAGCCTTTTGGTGAAAGAGGAGAGAAGATGCTCCCACGAGGAATTGCGAAGAGCATTGTCTATCAGAGGAATGCCAAGGTATTTGGACGGAAGGGAGCTTCTGCTGAAACCTAGGATTTCAGTAATGTGGAGCTGAATCAGAGGAGGCGTGTTGAAGAAGAAGATTTGGGACTTTTCCTTGTTGCATTCCAGCCCCGAAGCATCTGCAAAGGCCTGGAGAATGTCAAGAAGAGCTTTAGCTTCGCGAACGGTGGGGGTGCCCATAAGGAGCGAATCATCCACGAATTGACTGTGCGAAACGGGAGGAGAAATGCCATGCAAGGGTAAGCCCATCAGCAGGTTTCCTTCGATTGCAGCTCGAATAGAGCGGCCAAGGCCTTCAGCCATGATGATGAAGAGAAAGGGGGAAAGAGGATCCCCCTGCCTGATACCTCTTGAAGGAGAAAAAGTCCGGGAAGGAACACCGTTGACCAAGATAGAGAAAAAAGCTGAGGAAGTTAAGTTCATGATCCAGGTGATCCAGCTTTGGTCAAAGCCAAAAGCGTTGAGCATAGCCCGCATATAATCCCAGCTTATCTTGTCAAAGGCCTTGGAGAGATCCAGTTTGAGAAGCATACCTGGGGTTTTGGTTTTCTGCAGAGAGTGGATGATCTCATGGGCCAGGATTACGCTGTCCATTATTTGCCTGCCTTCAACGTAGCCTGATTGCTCCGGGGAGATGATTGTCGGTAAGATGGGCTTGAGTCTACTGGCTATGACCTTCGTCAAGAGTTTATAGATTATGTTACAGAGCGCTATAGGTCTGAATTGTTGAGGATGATGCGCCTGTCCCTCTTTGGGAATGAGGGCCAGAAAGGTCGAGTTCAGAGCTCGTAGGATCTGTCCCGAGGCTCGGGAGTCCTCAAGAATTTCCCATACCTCGTGCCTGATCATCGGCCAGCAATGATGGAAGAAATCGCTGGTAAAGCCATCCGGTCCTGGAGCCTTGCATTTGGGCGTGTCCTGAAGCGCTTGATCCACTTCCTCAATTGGGATAGGTCGTAGTAAGGCCAAGTTTTGCTCCCTCGTGACTAGGGATGGCACATGCTGGGTTACTTTGGCGATGGCCTCATGTCTGTCTTGTATAGGTTCTGTGAGGAGGTTTTGATAATAACCAACCAGAGCTGCTTCCATATCCTCATGTGAGTGAAGGGGCTCCCCAATTGCGGAGGTTAGGCTTGTGATTCTATTAGTATGCCGCCTGTGAATGGCCGTTCTATGGAAGAATTTGGTGTTACGTTCTCCCTCCTTGAGCCATCGGATGCGTGACTTTTGTTTCCAGAGGATCTCTTCTTGTTTCTTCCTGGCCGCTAGTTGTTGGGTGACAGTTTTTTCCTGGTCTTTTAACTCAGTTGTGAGCCCTTGGGTTCTGATCTGCTTCTGAATTTCCCCCATGCGGTCTGCTAATTGCCTTTGAGATTCAAAGATATCGCCGAAGGTTCTTTAGTTTTTGCTGGAACCTGTACATTTTGGAGCCTTGAGTGATCTCGGCCTCCCTCCACCATTTCTGAATGTTGGCTTGGAAATCAGGGTGATCGAGCCAAAACTGTTCAAATCTGAAGGGTTTCTTTCCTGTCGCTGTTGGAACATCTAGCCAGAGCTGAATAGGCCAATGGTCCGATCCAGGGATGTCCAAGATTGAGGCCTCCATAGCTGTGCCTTCCAACATGAGAGAATCCGAGATGAGGAACCGGTCGAGCCTGCAAGCGATCTGATGTGTGCCAGTTCTTCTGTTTGTCCAGGTATGAATGCCATTAATGGTTTCCAGGTCGATGAGGCGGTGGTTGTCTATGAAGCTATTGAAGTTGTTGGTTTCTTGGTCCAGTCTTCTTGAGCCACCTCTTTTCTCTTCCAGACTGCGGATGATATTAAAATCTCCTCCTATAATCCATCTATTGTGCTGATTTAAAGTGGCGAGGAATTCCAGAGTTCGCAGGAAGGCAACTTTCTCCCCTATGTTGGCTGGACCATAAACATTAGTTAAGTGTCCTGGTTTATCGGAACCGATGAGTCGGTAGTCCGCGGTAATGGACCCTCTTGTAGCCATGAAGTTTTCTAGCAGGATTGAACTTGTGTTCCAGAGGATGGCCAGTCCCCCTGCTGTACCTATGGCTCCTACCGCAACAGCTGCCCCCTGCTTCCAACAATAGGGGAGTAGTTTGTCCACATCTTCTGAGGCACATTTTGTTTCCTGCAGAAGGACTATGTCAGGTTTTTCTGCCATGATCAGATCTCGTAGCAATTTGTGCTTGCTACGCCCGTTGAGGCCTCTGATATTCCATGAGATAATCTTCATGATGATGAGGGGGTGGGGAGGAGGGGGAAGCTATCCGATATCAAGTGGATTTGCCCTGAGTTTACCATGAAATGACCAATTTCTTGAATAAGCTTGTTGGTGGATTTCCGCCCTCTTCTCTTCTCATCTTTCTGGGATTTACCGGTGCTCTTTGATTGACTACTTTGGATTCCCAACCCTTGATTGGCTCTTGCCGTGGATCCAACAGAGGAGTTGAGGAAGACCTTATGCACCTTTCGTAATTGATATCTGGGTATTGTGTATAGTTTCTGCTGTCTATAAGCATGCTCCAGGTGCTCCAGATCGACCCCTGCTAAATCTGGCTCCTCTAGCTCCATTTCCGCATCTCCGTCCTCTGTATCCAAAGGATTGTGTACTTCCTGATTCATGCTTGGGGGAGTAGTTTCGAGTTCCTTGCTCAAAGGGGTTTTATCCTCCCCTTGTTTGGCCGTATGAGATCCATTAGCCGGCGGTAGCTCATTCGACGGTAAGTGGCTTGCAGGGTTTTCTGGTTGATCTTGCAGAGCTATAAATCTATTGCTAGTTGAAGGATCTTTACTTACCTGGGTTGGTTGTCTTCTGCCTCTTGGTCTCCTTTTCCCTGTGGATTGAGTGAAGCCGTCCTTGTCTTTGTTGCTGTCTGGGTTTCCTTCTTTGTGGGCATTGTTGAGGGGGCATTCTCTAAAGAGGTGGTCGTGCTCGTGACACCTCCGACATCGGAATGGAATGTGCTCATAGTCAATGGTCTGGATCCAATCCTCATCGTGATATGCCAATATGATGGAGCCAGGAAGCGGTTTAGTTATATTCAGGTATACACAGATTCGAGCATAGGAGGTATAACGCCTTTGCTTCGTGGCCTCGGACGATTTAACATAGATGCCGATGGTGTTGCCGATACCCGCCAGAACCTCCTCGAGCCAGAACTCCTGTGGAAGAGAATATAATCTTATCCATACAGGCGCGTGAGCAAAGTCCTCCTTTTCAGGATTGAACTTCTCCGTCCAGAAGCGCAAGAAAAGGCCTGCCGAGTTGAAAAATATGGCCCTCCATCAAAGATGCGGTTACGGTCTTCAAGATTGTAGAAGATTATTGTGAAAAAGCCTTTGGAACCTAATTGTAGTTCGTAGTGACCCTTTGGCTTCCACCAGTATTGGATCCATCGGGTCAGATCTCGTTTTGAGGGCCAAAGCCCTAAGAACTTCCCCACCAGGGCATAATCTCTCATGAATTGTTTTTGCTCTTCTATGCGTGGTGAACTAATCACATATTTTGGGGCTTGTGGAGCTTGTGGAATACACTTACCAGGCGGCCATGGAGCTGTCGTTGTGGGGGGAGAAGCTCCTTTCTCGGGGTCGATCTCCATTTCTCGGTCCTTGAATGCGCCTTCTTCCAAAATTTTCGAATATAGGTCTGGCAGCGGCTCAAAAGTCGGTCGCTTAGACCTCTCAGCATCCTTGCCTCCTGCTGTAGCTTGACTGTAAGAGCCGCCTGCCGGCCCTCCTCCTTTGGGTGGTGAGTGGCCCGTTGGGGCCATTACTGGACCCCCGCAGCGCGAGAGATCTGCAAAAACCTAGTTCGACGGCCGAAACCCTAGCGCAGAGTAATTTGCCTTCACTAGTTCTTGGACAATGCTGCGGGTTAAGATTTGTTTGGATCTTTTGTACAATGAAACAGTGGATATATATGCTTTCCCATTATATGCAATGGTTTTGCAGAAACATAAAAAAATTAGCGTGGAGAAAACTTTTATACTGTAGAAGTCTTTATTTTTCTTCAACACTTGCTACTTTAAAATAAAAGGCATACAATATGTTTGAAAAACATTTCTTGTTTATATATAATTGAATAGTAAGTGAGGACCTCTTTTGTGAGCTGGCACTATTTTCAAATGATTGAAGCTATACATTATGCTTGATTGAAAAAGTTTTGTTGTTCACATAATTGCACCTAAGTGTATTATGGTCTATTTTTTGACTTTGAGATTCTTGAATTCATTCTTATGAAGAATAATTTGTAGCCCTATATGAGAAATTATTATAGAAAATTATGTAGCTAGATTTTTGTGTCTTTAATTAGAATAGCAGAGGCGTTGATTGTTGTAGTGATGGGAGTTTTTTGATTGCACTTTTAACTTTTCTATCAAAATGACTATAAAGTGGATTAGCTTCTTTGTTCTCATTCTAAGTTTTTGTAGTTCTTTTTCAGCCTTCTTTGATTGTGCAATGCTTTAAGGCATTTGTCCATTTTTCCCATGAAATACTGGAAAATTATTTCTTGGTATGCTTTTTGGAGTTCAATTAAGTCCATGCATTGCATTTTTCTCAATTTTGAGTCAATT
This sequence comes from Picea sitchensis, assembly GCA_010110895.2. Classification (NCBI taxonomy): domain Eukaryota; kingdom Viridiplantae; phylum Streptophyta; class Pinopsida; order Pinales; family Pinaceae; genus Picea; species Picea sitchensis. Next base: position 54,189 of record SNQJ01S0030069.1, read on the forward strand.
GTTTAGTAAGTATTCTAATTATGGGTGAAAAAATGCTTTCAAAGATCATCGACATGTTATTACAATATGCAGTCATTGACAAGAAAGTGTGCCAATGATTGATGGCAATGTGCTATGGAAAGAACTGCACAATGTTGCTACAATTAAGTATTTCCTTTTGGACTCTATGGATGCTATTTTTGGTAAGTAGCTCGTTAATAATGGATGCTAAATTAAATTTCTTCTCTTGATTATTGGATGCTCTTCATAATTTTAAGTTCTTTTTGGTGGTGGATGGTTGAAATAATTAGCTCCTTGTTTGGTGGATGTCAGTTTAATGTTGTTACCTCCTAAGTGATAGATGCTAGTCCTAATAATGATGGATATCATTATTAGAGTTTATTTTATAGGACGATTTAGGTTTGTTCCTATGGACTCGTTTCAAGGATGAGCTTCTTGCAAATTATATGATTGGTGGTGTACATCCCATCCATTTATGCGTACATGTAGGTATGGATTTGTTTATTTTTGGACAATCGTTGATTGTTATTTTGGATGTTTGCCAGGCCTTTTCTTTTTTCATTACTTTGGGTTGACATGACGATGATGGATAGGATTTAGATTTAAATAAATAGTCTCATGGCTAAATTGGCCTCTTGTTATTTTTTCATACTAGGTATGTTTCCCAATGGCTTGTTATTGAATTTTGTTTCTAATCACTCTTGAGGACATGCTCTTGACACTTGCGTGTGATGAGCAGTTATACATAGATAAGCATGCAGAGAAGTAGTAGTGTATGAGACTGACTTTCTCCACTTTAGTGAGGGAAATGGTAACTTAAATCGGAAATCATTGATGAACAATGTATCCATTTTTGTACCTTTGCCTACTATACGAATAACGGTTAAAACAAAATACAAAATACAAATTGAGCTAGTTTATTTTATAATTCCCAAAAGAGGAAGCTTAGATACCTTTTACAACATTATTTTACGATGCCCATAGATGAAATAAGACTTTATGGGATTATAGTTGTTTACAAGTACATTGATATAAAACAAGGCATCTAGTTATATGGTAAGACAGGTACTCATATATTTTTGTATAATTACTATTTATCAGATAAAATACTGCAAATTTATATTTTGCTATTATATCCTACAAAGCCCTATCTTTAGCATATTCTTTTTTTTTTGTATCTAGTGGAATCAACAACTGGGCAGGCTCGTGCTTGTGTGACATGGGGTCGAGTTTTCTGACCGCTACCACTATAACCTCCAAGCGTACCCCTGCGGTCCTATGCGCGGTACACACAACTCTGCAAAGTTCAAACCAGCGACGTTTCAAGGAGTGCCTTAACAGTGCATCCTGTCGCCAGCTGGCCTACACCTCCGGGACTTTAGCATAATACATATTCTTTAATATAGTGACTTTTATTGAATATATTTATTTTGTAACATATTTTACGTATTTTATTACATTTTGTAATAGTCACAGATGACTTTGACTGAAACAACCACGAACCTCTACTTCCTAGGAAGAACTAAAATAAGAATCTTATAACTGTCTGGGCATTTACCCATCATGATCTTTATTACATATTTTAAATTTATCATAGCTTGTTGCTTTATTGAAATAAGAGACCTTTCTTCATGACAAGCCCTTTAGTGAATATGTACACCATCAAAGATTAGTTCAATGCTCCTATTCTTAGCAAATAACAGAAAGAACTTACAAGTTTTGGAGGCAATTGTAATACCATAAATAATTGTATCTTCTATCTCTATTCTTCCAAATTTGAATGAATTTCAACGACAACGATAAGACCAACTTTTAAGTACTTTGATAATCTTTTAATACCCAAAAAGGAAAAATGAAAGTTTTTAATACTTAGGAAGGCAAGCAAACAAAGACAAACCTAAGTCTGGAATCTATGTCAAGTCTCTATTTTGACGTTTCCTTAATTTTTTTCAGAAATTTGAGTCAAGAGTAGGGTTTGAGCAGTCAGACCCAGTCAAAGAGGAGCTGACTAAGGATTTAACATGCATGGATCTATGTTTAAAGATGAAATTGAGCAACATTTTTTGTAGGAGGGACATGCCTGATATATAATATGGATATTTCAAGCAGGATGCAAATATTTAAAGGAAAGCTATACAAAACTGTATATATATTTGTATTTACTGAACATCATGATGATTCTTTTCCAAATTTGAACTTTTATGAGTTTCTTTTTTTGGTCCCCTTGTCAAACTCAAACTTGAATGTAAAATGGTTACCATATTTATGTCTAGGGATATTTTCATTTCTCTCTTGTTTAATACCAGTTTAGGTTGTAGGAGCATGCTAGTGTCTTAAGATGTGCTTTTCCTTTGTTAGAAGTTAGGATGCATTTTGTTAAAGTTTGTTTTGTGTAGCTATTGTGTACCTTTTTATAAGATTTGTTCACATGACCTCATGGTAATACTAGCATGCCAATATAGCTATTTATGTGCTTCAAACTTGTGTTTCGATTGAAAATCCATCTCACAGAGCATTCTCTACAGTGATTGTTATTTATCTTTGTGTTATCTTTAAATGTGTTCTTTGGTTGTTTGATTCTTAATGAGGTTTAACCTTTATTTACTTTTTAGAATTTGGTGGGGTGATTATATCTTTGGCATTTTGTTCGCTTTCTTATTTGAACAAATAAGATTAGAATTGTATTCTAAAGGTGTTTGCTACTGTGTGTTTTTGAGGGTTGTCTACTGTTGGGTGCAAACTATGGGTGATTTTTTGTTGGAGATGAAGGTTGTTGACAAAAATATAGCCCCAAGTTCATGGGTGGACAAGATAGTTAGATCAACTTTGTTATTGATGGTGTGATGTTGTACATCTATGAGGGGTTGAGTCCACTTGTGTTGGGAGCATCTTAGAGGGGTGGTCTATCGTTTGTTGATAAATCCAGCTGGGAGGCAGAGGTGTTATCTTTGTTAGATTAGTTAGGCGGTTGATGCATAATCACTTAGTTATCCAGTTATAACTTATACCCATTGGTTGACAACCCATTATGTAAATACATGTTGTCACTAATCTTTGTGTTTGATTGTGGTTGAATGTCAAGTGTATGCTTAACATCATAGGTTACATGATCTTATGAGCGTGTTTGCATCAAATAAATAGTTGGTCGTCAACTTGCTTTGTCCCAACAAGTGGTATCATAACTATTGGTGTCTAGTGGTCTCTAAATTATTTGGGTTTTCAAATTGAAAAATCGAAATTTAGTGATAGTTGTGGAAGTGGAGGTTGAGGGATTGAGTTGGTAAGATTGCATATTGACAAGGTGACGGGAATTGATGATGTATTGCATGCGTTAGAGATGAAGAAGTTGTCAAGCAACAAGATGATAGATGCCGGTTAACATGTTTTTGTTTTGGACACTTGTTGAGAGGCAGAGTAATCAAAACATTAAGGTGTTGAGAAGTGACAATTGTGGATAATTTGTTTCAAGTACTTTGTTGAATATTGCAAATAGGTAGGAATTGTTAAGCAAATGACTACTGAGTGCACTCTTGAGCATAACAAAGGGCTAGGATGAAAGAACCCGACATTTGTCAAGTAAATGTCATAGATGTATGATTGTGTGTGCTGGACGTGATAATTATTTTTAGGTAGACCTATTGGTGACAAACATGCATGTGGGAAATGTTAGATTTAGGTAAAAAGAGAAAACAATGACGCTTTTTCAATTGTGTTCACTAGTATAAGTTTAGATCAGCACATTTAAACAAAGACATAAACAAATCTGAATATATAAAATTAAATTCTGAACATAAACAAAATTTCTGAGTGCAGAAAACAAACCTTAGCTTACCTCTTAGCCAATGAAGAATGTACCAGTCACATGTGTGGATGTAGTCCTCTTTAATATGCTCAGAAAATCAGTTTAAGGTTCATGGATCAAACCTCTAGGGTTTTGATCTCTATCATGAGGATTGGTAGATAGTTTTGYCAAGGAGAGGACCACAAGTAAGGCTGGAGTAAAACACTCAACTACTGTCCAAAACTAAGACTGTAATACCCTACAGCAATCACCACCTTCAAGCTAGGGAAGGTACTAGCAAAAGGGACAGCAAACCCTTCAACAAATGGGACAGAAAACAAGAGGAGGAAGCCACCAGCAAATGAAGATAAACACCCACAGCAAGGTAAGTAAACACCCACAGTGGGGACAGCAAGGTAGGGGACATGCCACTGGTCCCTCCACACTCAGCGGCAGCCACAAGGAAGGGCCGCGGCACCTTTCCTTATTCAAGGGACAACCTTCGGCACTTTTATCGAGGCAAGCGACAGCTCGCGGCAGCCTAAGGGGAAACCACAGCAAGAAAAAGAGAGATCCGGCACCTCTACACCAGCAGACAAATCAGAAGAACCTCTCAGCCAACAAATGTCCAAGTAATGACCTCAGATCTGAAACAGAGAATCCCCTAGAGGAGCCGCACTATCACCAAAGAGAGTCAACCTGAGGTAGCCGCAGCAATAGAAGGATGAGGAGTGAGTGAGTGTGTTAAAATGAGAGGGGGAGGGTTCCTTATATAGATTTAAGAAGGGTAGGGCTAAAATAAAATAATTTAATAATGACAATTTAATTAATATAAATATTAATTAAATGTCAAATAGGTCAAAGTAATTATAAAAACCCAACACCACATAAAACAAGAAGGAAAACAAGACAACAAGCAAGGGGAATTTTAAGACAAAGTCAAGGGGGTCCTCAATGGCAAAACATGTCCACATAAGTCTCATAATGACTTATAAACTTTTATCATCACTGCATAAGAGGGCACATCAACAATGTGGTCATGTCCATCTTCTTAGCTACTCCTAGGTCCCATGGACCATCCCGGAAGAGAGGAAGAGGATCACACATCATCACATCTTGTTATTTAACCAAGATCTACCTGGTCCATGACCAGGTTGCCCCAAAACACATATGGGGCCCCTAGAACACATCTAGGGTGTTATCCACTAAGGTACAAGACCAAGGATCAACCCATGCGTTAAGCAAGGGTTCCCTGGAACACATCCAGGGGCCCTAGAACACATCTAGGGAATTACATCAACCACCAAGGAACACATCCAAGGATCAATCCAAGCATCGGGCAAGGATTCCCTGGAACACATCCAGGGGCC
>SNQJ01S0030070.1:5295-15796 GCA_010110895.2 Picea sitchensis
CTTATTTTATATATATTATATATATTAAAAAGATGGCTAAATAGAAAATATGAGAGGGTGAACATAGTGAGAATTATCATAATGATTTTGATGTGTGTCATTCTTATAAGATTATATATGATTAAAATTAAAATAATAATCTTTTCATTAAAAAAAAGTACAAAATAATGAGAAATTTACATTGAAGGTGAGCATACTAGAATTCAATCAAAAGTTAAGGTGAGACACATGCATGAGGAAAAAACTACAAGAACAATGAAAACCATTCTTTTTGTTGTAAAATAGATGTGCACCAATATAGGTTTGTAAGTAACAAATATTGTACCCCATCTTTCAAATGTTCATAACCTCAATAATATTGTATGGTTGTGAAGTATGGGAACCAAGTATATCTAAAAACAAATGGAACCAAATTGAGCAAGTACAAAGACATTTGATAATAATTTTTCCAAGAGTAAAATACAACACTTCTTACAAAATTATCCTAATTGAAAGTGAACTATATCAAATATAATTGAAGGCATTGAGAAAATTAATTATTTGATAGACACAAAATGGTAGTGATCGACATCAACAATGTCTAATACATCAAAATCAATGAAAATGAACTAAAAAGAAGAAAAAACAAAAAATAAAAATTAACCAAGACTTTCTCCTTTACTATCCAACATACTCAAATTAGAAAGAGGTAAAACTTACATATTAAACATAGAGAATGAACATTTCAAATGAACTTAGGTGCAAGTAAGTTAATTGAGAAAATAATATAACCAAGATTAAAAATAGTATCTTATAATATAAGGAGAGAATCCAATTAAATAAACCAAAACTATAATTTAAAAACTATATCCTCTAGTTATCATAATTTGTTTCTTTATTTTTTTTTAAATCAACACAAAATATATATACTTTATTTTCGAGCAAGTGTCTATATCCAAATATAGATTTCATTCACTACACAGTTATATTAAGATAAGAAGAAATAGTTGAAGATGATTGTTAAGTCAAATATTAAACTTAGAATATTTTATTATTTTAGAGTCTAAACATTATTTTAGTAGAGGTGATTAACATGGATGTACTCGATATCAATATCAAGTAAAGAAAAGACTCTTAAACTTGGAAAAAACTCATGGGTCTTGTCTGTCACATTCAATTTTATCTAACATTGAAAATAACTCAGTTGATTCCAGTGATACAATCATATCACATTCAATTTTATATTTTAAACAATAACTCGGTTGATTCCAGTGATACAATCATATCACATTCAATTTTATATTTTAAACAACAATGAAATTAAAAGTAACTCAATTAATTTAAGTTATCCAATCATAATCATATTAACTCATCCCAATAGCATGAGTTAAATATATAACTACTTTTTTCTTTTTTAATGATAATAAAAATTCAACTATTTTTTTTCATCAATTTTTTTAAATGGAAAAAAACAATTATATACAAATAGTTAGTAAAGTAGAAAAAAACTTAAAATATTTGAAATTATAAATTTAGTTTTTATTGATATAATCTCAAAATTTAGATGTGCAAAAATATCAGTGTGTATACAAAAAACTTTACCACATCAAATAATTCATAAGGAAATGGGCATTCACTCTTGCTAGATGTAAATCCCTCCATGACACCCACCAATCACGCATCCTTCTTGGGTAGACTCGGAGGTGACTTGGTCAAGAGAACACAAGGAATATGTCATCGATTTGGTAGATGAAGTCTTATAGGCATGGACAAGATCACCTTGGGCGCACGATGGTAACATGCAAACCCAAGGGGGCATGCGCCTCACTTGCCTTGCGACGGAGGATAGAGACTTTGGTTGCGTTGGGAAAGTATGGGGCCACTTGGGCATGTGCCCAAGGAGTGGACTTGTTTGCCCTTGGTAGCACGGGAACATTGGAGAGGTCAGTTGACTCCATCGGTACACCTAAGACGAGTCAAGTCGGATGGTTCAAGGAAATGCACAAGGCAAGGGTACACACAAGTGAATGGGGCACGTCAGAATGAGGAGCGTGCCTAGGTGATGGGGCATGCTAGTCCGAAAGGATGTGAAGGTTCACAAGCGCACGGGTTTGATGGGTGTGTCAGTTCGCGAAAGGGCATGTCTGTCTGATTGGGCACACTGGTCCATGAAGGGACGCGACCACCCCAAGGGGTGTGACGGTTCATGAAGGAGATGGTTGGGCTCATATAAAAAACACAAGGAACGTGAGCTAAGAAGAACAAGTAAGAAAGAAGGAAGGAAAGAAAGTGAAAAGAACAAGGCATGGAGAAGACAAGTAGTTAAGGAAGAATTCAGTGAAGTCTTGGTGTAGGTCTGTGGAGGGTGCATGTTTGGGGCGAACCACATTGTATGCAAAGCTTTTTGCAACAGTGAAGTTTGTTGGGGGTGGATATGTGTATGAGTGTTTTGACTTGGTGAGGTGAGGCGAGTCCTGTGACTTTTCCCATGTTGTAAATCGAATCGGTAGTGCTCATATTGTAACTATGTTTCACAATAATAAGACAAGTCGGGTGTTAGGCATCGTTTGTGTCACTTGCACTACACTTGTGTGTCTCTTGTATGTTTCTCAAGTATTGTTTATATTTCACATGTTTCGTGAATATATGATTAAATTATTGTGTTAAGACTATTAACAAATTGTCTAAGTATACAAGTGAGTTACAATGAGTAGGAGTGTGACTCCCCCATAACCTAGAATGGAGTATGGGTATGCTCTATGTGAAGAGGCATAGTCCTAGAAAAGTGTCCTTGGTATTCCCAAGATGCCAAGTGAGAATCATCGTGGTGCCACACACTCTGGAGAGAGGACAAGACTTAGCATCTTGGGCGGGTCTCCAAAGGGGTCACGACAGGTGGTATCTAAGTGGACTTGAAGAAGGTTCGATGAACAGTTGGTAAGCTATCAAAGCTTCAAGCATGCTTTACCACTGTGGTGGTGACAATAGTGATAGAGAGTAGGTTTTTTCAAAGTTCATTGCGAAGACAATTTAGTGGGGACGTTTGAAATTTATCGCAGAATTGGTGAATAGTTCAGTGGAGAAAATTGGTTCATTACAAAATGATTGACATCAAACTTACAATAGAGGTATCGGTTGACAATGTGGTGGAAAAATGTTTCGGGTGCACACATTGTACATATAGATAGTAGATTTTGTGGTAAGCGAAGCACTTGGACAAGGTGGGTGGTCGTAGAACTAATTGCAGGACTTGTCATAGATTTGATCATGGAGTTTTGGAAAACGGTTCGGTGACACAAATTGTTCCATTGTAGAGACAATTTGGGCACAAACCTTCGTGAATATTTTGGTGAGGCAAATTGTTCCATCGCAGGTGGTTTGTGCACTAACTTAGGGAATGATCGAGTTCTGACTTCTGATATAGGAAGGTGATTTCCTACGAGAATAATTGGAATAGTGCAGGGAGTTACGCAACACTCTTGAGAAGGTCGGAGGACTCAGATCATGTCATGAAAATCTATAGTAATGGGAAGACTGTGTGGGACAAGTGAAAGGTGAAGCTTGGACAGAACTGGAAGTACTCACCAATCTAAACTTGAGATGGATGGTACCAGTGACGAAGCTTGGAACATCAAGAGAGATAATGTAACTCAACAACTCGTCAAGATCCAAGATGGTTTGGAGAGGATGCATGAATTCGATGCATAGATAGAGTCTAGGATTGATAAATTGAAGCATTGGTAAGGGGGAATAAGGCCTTGGTACAAGTTGCATTGGGAGCACTTGGGGAGGAAAGAACCCAACATGAATACAACACAACAACGAAGGGTCAACCCATGCCACTTAAACAGAAAGGTAAGATGGTTGAGTGTCATTTTTGTTCACACAATAATCTTGTGAGGGACTGTCCATTGCAAGGAAGGTTTTCTCAATTGGTTGAAAAAGAGGAGACTCAGATCATGCCAACAAAAAAATAGCTCGAACCCTCGATAGAGACGGTTCAAGAGTAAAGAACGACTGAAGAAATGATAGAAGTCATGGAAACATTAGTGGAACACATGCAAGAGTTCAAGACAAGAGGTCGAGGACAGTATTCGCAAAGTGAAGAAGTTGAGGGACTCTAATTTGTGAGTCCAACAATAAGTGGATTAAATATGGCAGCCTTGGTTAGCATTGGTGCAACCCACAATTTTGTGAATAAATGAGTCGTGAAGTCACTTCATCGCAAACCTAAGAGTAGCATGAGATAATGTAAACTGATGAACTCAATAGTAGTGTAGGTGACATAGATAGTTCGCTCTGCACCATTGAGAGTAGGAGAGTGGTTTGGAAACATGGATTTGTTGGTGGTTCCATTGGATGATCATGCGATGATCTTGGGGTTAGACTTCCTTAGACTTTCCAAAGCAACTCCTCTCATTCATGAAAGTCACTTAGTATTCTTGGATGAGGCTAGAACACTAAGAGCACCCTTGATGATGAAGGGGAAGCTCAGGAGGACGCCTAGGATATCTATGATCAAGTTGGTAAAAGGAGTTAGTGGAAGCATGAACGAACCTTGCAAAATGACACAACAACAAGAATTCATCCAAACTGCAACGTATCTTAGTAGTTTGGGGAAATAAGAGAAATAGTTGACAACAATGAAAACTTTGGTGAAGGAAACCATGGGGAAGGTTGGTCGATTAAGGAACCTGCAGAACCATGAATGTGAGTATAGGGGAAAATTGGGCTCTTCACTTACCATGGAGTAGGTGGGGCATTGTTATCAATTGCAGGCCAAAGACATTGTGGAGGATCATTTTGTATACTTACTCACCACAGAGACTTCAAGAGTTGGGTCAAGATAGTGCATGGAGGAACCTACTCAACTAGACTTGGAGACAGACATGGAAGAAGTAGGAGTGAAATACTGACACCCTAAAACAATTGTGAACTTTTGTAGGAAGGCCATGGGGATATATGACTTCCAACTTAATGCGGAATGACTTGGAGAGTTGGGATGCACACCAAAGGAAGTTATATTGGTCTTGTGATACTTGGTCACATAGCACAAGTCAGATATGGTGTACGCCAATATCCTTAGTGGAATTTATTAGATACGCTTTGTCTACTAAATGAAGGATATGGAGATGCGTTGTCGGGAGAAAGAAGTATGATTGAGGATGCCTAGTGGGAGGTGTCAAGAAAATACTCAACAAAGAAGTTGTGAAATGATGAATGGGTTGTGGAGGTAAGTTGTCAAATTGTTACAAGGGTTGGGACCTTGTCCATAACCAAAAGGTTCAAAGAGAATTTCAACTAAGTTGAAGCGAACATGTTTAGGGTGTAGTGGGAAAATCTAAAATACCAAGAGGAGTTGTACAGAATGACAACGAGGCAGACATAAAAGGGTTTGTTGGATGTGTAGACATGCATTCTCTAGGGATGAACGTGACAATTGGACCAATCACCTAACTAGTTTAGAACTTGAGAGGATCCAATGTACATGATAAACAATCAAAAGAGTTGAAGTATCGAAGCCACTATGAGTCAAGAGAATCTAGCAATTGGGCACACCTCAAGGATCTTCTTGAAGGGAGGTTTCTTTCACTGCAATTGTGGAGATAATAGTTGTTGAGTGGTGACGAGATCCGAAGATGGGATAGAGATGTCGTGGATATCAATGAATGTTTCTGTAGACAACAATGACTTTGAGTGGGGGAGGATGTAAATCCCTCCATGACACCCACCAAGCATACGCTCTCCTTGGGAAAACTTGGCAACAAGTTGGTTAAGATAACACAAGGAACATATGATCGATTGGGAGGATGAAGTCTTATAGGCACAGAATGGAGCACCTTGAGCGCATGATGGTGACATGTGGACACAAGGGGGCACATGCCTTACTTTCCTTGCAATGAAGGATGGAGACTTGGATTGTGTTGGGAAAGGATGAGGAAATTTTGATGTGCACCCAAGGAGTGGACTTGCCTGCCCTTGACATCATGAGAACATTTGAGAGGGTTTTTGACCCCATCGGCACACCTAAGATGAGTCAAGTCAGATGATTCAAGGAAATGCACAAGGCAAGGGCACACCCAAGTGAATGGGGAGTGTTGACATGAGGAGCATTCCCAAGTGATGGAGGTGTACCAGTTCAAAAGGATGCCAAAGTTCATGAGTGCATTGGTTTGATGGGTTCATTGGTCCACAAAGGGGTGCATCATTCTGATTGGGTGTTGTTAGGATATTTAAACACTTAGGAGTTAGTTAAGATCTACTTGGTCTAATGTGTCATTAGGTAAAAGTGTGTTTCTTAGGGTGTTTCTGTAGTATACATTAGTATGCATTTGTAGTTAGGAAATCTGATGGTCAAAATATGTTCTTGACATAGAGTGATCTGACGGTTCATATTCTCCTTGATCTTAACGGCTACATTGAACAATGGCTTAACATCCGATTGGTCCATGATCTATATTTAAAGAGAATGGAGGGTCATTTGTCGATGATCAATTGTGAGAAACTCTCTTTTAAAATCTCTTTGTAATACTTTTCTTTTGCATCAATAAATTGCTCCAAGTGGCCATGCTGGCTGGGGCTGTGGAATATATGTGTTGTCGAACATGGTCTCAGAGCCTGTTTGAAGACCTGCTCCCATTGTAGATCGAGATCGTGAAGCCGAATTACCTCTTCTCTGGTTTCTTCCATTTCCATACATTTCTAGGATGAGCGGATTGTTCCATTGTGTTTGGATTTCTCTTTTCAGTCGGGAACACTTTTTCGTTTCACTCAAAAAGGTTTTTGTTTTCCCAAGATACAATCATTTCATTCAAATCTAGAGGTATAAATCCTGAATACACCCTTTTTAAATTTTTGCAGAGTATTATTTTGATTTTATTTAGGCTTTATATAGTTTTTTTTTTGGGTTTCTACTCTTTTCGATCTACGTATGTTCTTTTCCCCACACCCTGTGTGATCTCAACAAATCATAAACATATAGGAAAATGTTCATTTTCTGGGTAAGCTAACCGAAATCTAACCCTTGTTGTCATCGATAAGCGAATTGTTTTTCTTGTGTGAAAAGAGTTTTTAATGAGCGCGCTCTCCATGGTCATCTTCAACAACAACAACAACAATCCTCCTTCTAAACACTATAATATGTTTTGCTAGCTCACTTGGTTAAAATTTTTCTTATTAAGTAAGAGGTCTTGAGTTCAAGTCTTGTTTTTTGTTACTTTTTTTTTAAAAGTTCATGCATCCATTGTAAAGTGTATTTCACTCCAAGTATAAAAGTGAATCACTATAAGTAGCTTTAATATTTTATTTTAAACTTATTTGTTTTGAATGCAACTTTCTTTTATAAAGTAACTTCATTGTAAGAGTGATCTCAGCTTCTTTTTATAAAAGTGGGTCACTTCATAAAACAACTTATTTGTAAAAGTGAGGGAATAAATTTCACATTCAAAGTCTGTTTTCAGTGTCATTTTTTAAACCGCCTAATTTTTCAATATATTTCCATCCATATCAGCAGTTTCAATTTTTAAGTCCATATTATATACATATTTAATATGGTTTCTTCTAGTGATCTTTTTCTTACCAACGCCAGCTACTTCCAATGGAAATCCCATATGGAGGATTTATTAAGAACTAAAAGCATGTATCGGATTACCTTGGGAAAGGAAAAAGAACCCACTGATGATGAAAATAAATTCAAATGGGCTAATAGCAATGGCGAAGCATGTGGACTGATTGAAATGTCCACCTCTCTTGATTTAAGGTTCCACCTTCAAGAAATTTATGACCTCGATGAAGCTTGGGAAAATCTTGAATCTGTGTTTGGTAAACACAATATTATTCGAGCACATCTCTTAGAAAATCAGATATTGACTTTAATTCCAAATGATTTTTCTTTCTTTGAAGACTGTCTATCTAAGTTTAAAGCACTTAGAATTTTATGTGAAGAGTGTAGCATAAAGCTGGAGGAAGAGCGTTGCATCTATATTATTCTTTCTAATATAGGTAGTGCATATTATGTGTTTGTATCTACCTTTTATGCCATGAACGAGGCTCTAGGGAAAGCTTATCAAAAACCCACTCTCGAGTCATTTTGTGATGCTTTGATTAGAGAGCAAGATAATCTTGTACAAATTGGAGTGATCAACGTTGCAGGTATCTCCAACAAATCCTTAGTCGCCCAGCAAAAAGATAAACCCAAGAATCACAAGAAGAAAAATCCTCGCCACAACAACAAGAAAAACAAGGGTCCCAAACCCAATCAGCGAGCTTCAACTCCTAATGGTGACAAAGGAGCAAAATCTAAAAATAAGAAGATTGACAAACATTGTAAATTTTGTGGGGAAGATGGTCAAGATGAGTCCAAATGTTTCAAGAAGATGGCATCTTTAGAAGAAACGATGAAGAAGCACAACATCAATATTGATTCTACTTCTTCTTTTTCTTCTCATGGAAACACACTTTCTGCTTCTGGTTTCTCCTTCAATGCAACTTATACTTATTCTTCTGATGAGTGGCTTATTGATTCTGGAGCACCTTATCATATGGCTAAGGATAAAGCCATATTTTCTTCTCTAAATGAATGAAACACCAAGAAAATATTTGTTGGTGATGATAGATCTCTTAATGTTGTAGGATATGGAACAATTCAAGTACATAATGGTCATTTCAATGATGTATACTGTCTTCCAAGTGTTTCCTGTAACCTTCTATCAATATATCAAATCACTCATTCAAGTGAAGGTAAAACCGTAGAGTTTTTACCTCACCAAGTTGTAATCAAGGATCTAAAGATCCTAAGCATATTCTTATAACTGGAATTGTTGATGACATTACCAGGTTGTACAAGTTTGACAACTTTGGGTCATCATCTTTTCCATCAGTTTTTGTTGTTCATAGCGATGACTTGAGAAAACTTTGGCATGAGCAGTTTGGTCATCTAAACTATCGCTCATTGCAACAACTATGTAATCAATAGATGGTGATTGTTCTTAATCTTGTTTCATGCAGAGATGGTGTTTGTGTTGGTTGTGTTCTCAACAAACATCATCGGGACAGTTTTGACAAACATGCCTCTTGGCACGCCTCGGGCCCTTTGTAGCTTGTTCACAGTGACTTGTGTGTTCCACTTCCTTCTCCTTATTTTTTTGGGTGCAAGTATTTCTTAACTTTCATTGATGACTTTTCCAAACATACTTGGGTTTACTTAGCGTACTTGGGTTTACTTCTTAAAACTTAAGAGTGAAGTTTTTGACAAGTTTTTGGCCTACAAGGCCCTTGTAGAAAAGCAATCTGGACATCAAATTCAAAGGTTAAGAACAAATAATGGAGGTGAATATGTGAACAATAATTTTACAAGCTACTGCACTACATAGGGCATCCAAATGCAACACATTGTTCCATATACACCACAACAAAATGGTGTTGCTGAGAGAAACAACTGCACATTAAAAGAAATGGCTAATTGTATGATCCAATCTAAGGGATTAAGTCTAAAGTATTGGGAAGAAGCCATCAACTATGCAAATTACATAGTAAATTGCACTCCCACAAAGGATATTTAAAATATTACACGAAAAGGAGCATGGATTAAAATTAAACCAAATGTAAGTCTTATGTGTATTTGGAAGTATAGCATGGGCTCACATTCTTGATGAGAAAATGAAAGCATTACAGCCTAAAAGTGAGAAGTGTATATTTGTTGGTTATTTTGAAGATGTCAAGGGTTACAAAATTCTTCAACCACATTGTAATGAAATTATTATTAGAAGAGATGTTAAATTTGATGAAAATATCTTGGCCTGCGAGCCATCTTCGACATTTGTGCCTTCTTCATCCTACGATCCATCTTCAACATTTGTGCCTTCTTTTGTTCCTATTATGGTTTCTTCTTTAGATGATGACAATGAGGATGAAAATCCACCTCCGCTTGCTCACCTTTCTCTAGATGAGTCCATTAATCCTAAACCAACACCAACACCATCGCTTCCTAAATGGGTATGTTCAACACGAGAAGCAGTTGGTGATCTTGTTAGTGATCCTTCAAATCAATGTCATACGCGTTCTAAGTTCCATCGAGCCTCTTCTATTTTGGGTCAAGTTTCAAAGACTCATGATCCAAAGACATTTGCATAAGCTTAAGGTCATCCATATTGTGATACAACAATGAATGAAGAGTATCGTTCTTTACTGGCAAACGATACTTGGGATCTTGTACCTCTTCCAAAAGGAATGTAATTTTGGGGTCCAGTTGGCATTTATCATCATATTCCATCATCATGAGCCATTACGCACAGGTTGGCTTTGGTTTCGTTCAATTCCGACGATTTCCATGATTTTGACTATTTTGAGCTATAAGTTAATTAAAATCACTGAAGAAGGCATTTTGGGCACATTACTTGGAGGAACCTCTCAATGTAATAGCTCATTGGAATCGGGAGGAGCAGCACTACAAGATGGGATGGCTAGAAGTGAGTTTCAGTGGCCAGGGAAGCCACAAGGAGAGATAAGGATCTTTTCAAAGGTA
>SNQJ01S0030070.1:15806-39715 GCA_010110895.2 Picea sitchensis
AATGGACAAATATTTACCAAATTGTACTGTCATCAACTGGTTCCGTTTGGAAAATCATATATATCATGTAGCGTCTAGAATGTGGTCTAATCTGATACACTCTGCTCATGTATTAAATCATTGGCTCAGTTGGTGCCCGGGTACTAGTCAACTCATATTGATTGGTAGAGATAGGATCCTTGGCTTAGGTGAAAAGGCCTTTCTCTCGGATGATCTTATCTCTCGTTTGTTTCAGCATAGGATAGTGGTATTAGCACAAGCTTCAAAAATACATGTGGCTACTTCCCCGGAAGATCAATGGTTAAACAACGTAGATTTGAGGCTCTCTGGTGCTATTGCTACATAATGGGATGACTTTATAAAAGAACTTCAAGGAGCGGAGGCTGCACTTTCTGATAATAAGGATACACTTTTGTGGACAGGGGGTGATACTTCTAGGAAGATTAGTGTGAAAAGCATTTACGTCGCGCTCATATCTACCCAAGATTATCAGAAGGATCGGGGATGGAAGGTGAGATTTTGGAAATGGAAACTTCAATTAAAAATAAAACTATTCCTTTGGCTGGCAGCTACAAACAAGATATTGACTTGGGACACCCTCCAAAAGAAAGGCTGGGAAGGCCCAGGTATGTGTATTTTATGCAAATTGGGCACTAAAGACATAAACCACTTGTTTATTCACTGTATGTTTACATAAAAGGTCTGGTCCAGATTATCAATGCTATTAAAATTTAGGATTTTGTGGTCAGGGCCCACGCTGTCAGACTGTTTAGAGGAGTGGACGTAGGATAATTCAGTTTCAAAAAAGTTGGCAGCATACACTTGTTGGTATATATGGCTGGAGAGAAATAAAGCCATTTTTGAAGACAAAATACCTTCAGTCGTGGCTATGGTTATAAAGATCATTGGCGCACATAACAAAATCATATCTTCTCTGAAATATAA
Source organism: Picea sitchensis (assembly GCA_010110895.2). Lineage (NCBI taxonomy): Eukaryota > Viridiplantae > Streptophyta > Pinopsida > Pinales > Pinaceae > Picea > Picea sitchensis. Next base: position 16,752 of record SNQJ01S0030070.1, read on the forward strand.
GACCACAAAAACTTGCACAGTCACTCATTTAGAAGGTTACACTGTGGCTTGTTTTGATGGAGCGTCTAGTTCAGGGGGTGATCATTGTGGTGCTAGGCGTGTTTTTAAAATGCTAGATTCAAAAGTCTACAAGTGGTATTTAAATTGTGGGGCATGTACCAATACAAAGGCCAAACTTATGGGTGTATGGGCGACTCTATTTCTCGCAAAGCAGTGGAATATACAAAAGATACAGATATTGGGGGATTCCAAAGTGGTGATAGACTGGTTAAATCACAAAGGAAAGCTTCAGGCTACTGACATTGAAGGTTGGAAGAACAGAACAGAAAACTTGGCTTCATACTTTCATGGTATCCAATACCATCACTTCTTCCAGGAATTCAATAAAGAAGTTGACGATCTATCCAAACTAGCACTCCTAACTCCAAAAGGAAGACTATATTATTTCGTTTGGGATATGGGGACGGTTGGGCCTATATCGACCATAAATCTCTTCTAGGTTGTTTTGGATTTGGCAGTTTTTATCAATCGTGTTATGTCTTTTGATCTATTGACTATGTCATTTTCTTTATTATCTTGAAGACTATGTGTTTTGATACTATTTTATTTCTATCAAAGATAAAATGATAGAAGTGGACAGCCTATACTAATTTCTATTTTTGAAATTATATTGTTGGCCTACCAATGATGGAAAAGCTATAATATGTTGAAGTGTTATTTTACTTTGTAAAAAATTATACTAATTGGTGAGAATTTTCTATTGAAAAAATAAAATTAAAATAAAAATTCCACCTTTTTTATTTTTATCCTTCCATGCATAAAGGTGAGAATACTTTACAAAGACATCATGTTTGATAATTACTTTGCACAATGAGAATCAAACAACTTTTGCCCGCACTAGGAGCTCTCTCCGACGAAGATATAGGTTGCATTTGGTCAGCATGATGTCACATAAACGAAACTTGAATTAAATCTTAAATTAAATCCTTTGTGGTCCAAAGTATATCTATCCATTCATATGGAAATACCTTTATGTTATTAAGCTTTATTTCAATAAAGCCAAAAAACATCTTACCTACTCGCTTTACAAAAGTTTTTCCTTTTCTCGATCAATCATTTACTTATATTAATAATTTAATATTTTTTTACAATAATAGTTAGAATTTTATATTAAATAAGTTGCAACAGAATTGTACAACGTGGAAATGTAAAAGTCATAGATATATATCACACAACTTAAAGTTAAGATTATATATATATCACAGCTTAGAGTTAATATTATATTGCTTGTCGTTTAAAAAAAAAAATTGCTTATTAAATTAGAAGTTATTAATAAATATATTATTTTACAAATTAAGATATTATAAAATTGCTTATTCATTTTAATTTAATTTAATAAAAGTTATTAATAAATATAGTATTTTACAAATTAAGATATTATATTAATATAATGACAAAATATATTACATTTAAAAGAAGAGAAAAAAAGAGAAACTAAAGATTCTACCCTTTCATGCTCACTTGAAAGTTTAAGGTTCGTCCCTTGATACATATAGCACTGTCCATTTAATTCATGGAATTGTCAATACTAGATGAGGACTTTGTCTCCATAACAAAGTGTTTGACTTGTATGTCTTCAAAAATTACATGACAAAACTCTTTTGCCCCGAGGTCCCAACTTTAGAAATTAGATGGGAAGGAGGGCACAACACTTCCCACATAAGTTGTAAATAGGATATTATCATATTAATCAATGCACTCCGTGCCCCTAATTTGATGTCCTACTCCAAACATTGTCAATGAGATATTGCCATAAACACAAAGAACTCTTTCTTTGGTTGTTTTATTTCTAATAATTGTGTTTTTGTTTCAATGGCACAAGAGTCTCTTACCCTATTGTCGACCTTCATCTTGCACTCCAATTCTTCTTGCCAATCACTCTATTTTATGATGGAGTTAACTATAGTACTATGTTCCTTAGCAATCTCTCACTTTCATCTTTTCAAACCAATCTAAACCTCCTTGAGGTCATACAAAATGAAACAATGATTCATGTAATGGAAATGACTTATTTTTGTAGAGGGGAGAGTATATTAGACCAAAGGTGAACTCACTACAATCAAGACAATATAAATCTCACAACCCTTGATCCCTTTTGTTCCTTCTTTCAAAGAGTCAGTTGATAATGAGGCCAAGGTCGAAATGCATCAATATAAAGCCCACATACATACACCCACCTGAGCATAGTACAATCCATAACTACAACTTACAAGCATTGCCAAGGATAGAATAAAGAATGTCATGGTTTGAGAATTTAATTCTCACATGCTACTAAACAACTTATCGAGACACTTGTTTCTTGATGAATGCTCCATCATAAGTGTCATAGAATCACAAGAGGGGTGTGAAGGTCAATGCCCCTCCAGTTATCACCAACATTCCTTCTTTTAACTATGCACTCTAATAGGCTTAATGATCAACCACCTCATTTCACCTCCACTACACCTTAAAGTAGTGAACCGCTGTAAAACATTAGCTTAATTTTAAAGTACTTTGAATAATATATAAAATCTTAATGTTTTTTAAAAAAAATTATTACAATAAGGATCTAATAACGATAATAAAATCATCAAAATTATATTAATTTGAGTCACTCTTGTTTCTTTAAAAAAAAATTAAAACATTGATAAACAACATAAATCTTTGCTTCCTTATTTGTAAATGTACCCAATCCCTAAATAAATAAATTCTATCTCTATCTATGTTTTTTTTTTGGTTCTATCTCTATGTGTGCTTCCTTGTTTATCTCTATGCATGCTTCCTGGTTTATCAAGGTAACCAATTTCTTAACAAATTCTATGTTTATCTATCCTTTAGGGATGTATAATAACACTCTCATACTTACTACCCTTAATTTAAAAAACATTATGATAAGAATATTTTTATTAAAAATAGTTTATAATATTCTCTTTGTAATGAAAGTATGACATTTTCTGTTTTAATATTGCAATCTAAAGATTTGATTCATAATCAAATATTCTATTTTGGTGTTTTATAAGATATTAAAGGTTTTGTATCTTTAAAAATTTTAAATCCAATGGACACGTCAAACGTACTATAACATAAAGTAGACCATGTGTATCACGTTATTGCATACGTGAAGATGACATAATATGATGACGTGTATTTACGAAATAAAAGGAAGTCTCAAAATATCATGGAAGCATCTAAATTAATTCCTTTAAGTTCAACCTTATCCTCATCGTATCGTGTAAATTATATTTCAAAAGTTCTCATCGTATCGTGTAAATTATATTTCAAAAGTTAAGGTAAACCCAAAAAATAATACCAAGTGTTTTTAACTCAAGCATATTTGTTATATTAAGTTTACTTAAATTCATATTATAATTTATGCTTTATTTTTATATTTAATAATATTTTTAAAATATATATATATTTATTTTTATGTTTTACAATTCACAAATTAATAATATGAGTCTCTATGTGGTACATGATTGTGTAGCTATTCATATTATAATTTATGCTTTATTTTTAAATTTGATAATTTTGTTTTCAATTTAATTATTATTTAAAAATATATATTTATTTTTATTTTTTACAAATCACAAATTAATAATATGAATCTCTATGTGGTACATGATTATGTAGTTAGAATTGAAAGTTTTATTCTGTAGTTATGTCCAATATTCCATTTTCGATCATGATGGGAAGGTATCAATCATGTTATATTATGTATAAATTGTAGTTATTATGATTTCATTAAATGAATTTATATTGTTAGTGTCAAAAAAATTGTTTTATATAGGTTTTTAAATTAATAATATGAATCTCTATGTGGTACATGATTGTGTAGTTAGAATTGAAAGTTTTATTCTATAGTTATGTCCAATATTCCATTTTCGATCATGATGGGAAGGTATCAATCATGTTATATTATGTATAAATTGTAGTTATTATGATTTCATTAAATGAATTTATATTGTTAATGTCAAAAAAATTGTTTTATATAGGTTTTTAATGCATAGTTCAAAGCCAAGGTTTAAGTAGAGAATGATGAATAAGTATAACTCTAAATCTGGTTTGTTTAATATGTTTATATTTCATTTTTCGTTTATATTATATAAAAAGTAAATGTTAAAATATAATATATAATGGTTCATGATTGTTACTAGGAACATAGGGGAGCTATAAATCCACCACAATTGGGGAAGAAGAAAGAGGGACTATATGAGATAAGTTCTTCATTGCCAAGTGTTCACTCAAAAACTCTCATATTTTCCATCATTTACCATAAATGAAACTCACTAACACTTTGACTTGAGAGAAAAATATGAATGCATGAGGTTTTTGGTGAAGGAAAACTCTACCTCGCGTAAGGAAAGAGTATGTGAAAGGTACCACGTAAAGAAAAGACTATTATTTTGAGGAAAGTAGAAGCTTCTACTTCCTTCCTTGTCATATTGGATTCATTGTTGATTCTTCGGGGCTAATTTTCCACATGAGATACTCTCATATGGTATCCCTTCCCAACACTACAACCACATGTTACCAACACACAAAATTCATGGGTTCTAAAGTTGTGTAAGCCTATAGAAAGAATGTGGTTTTGTTGTTGCTATGAGAGGGAATTGTTTGGACTTGATAGAGAAATTGGTAGTTGTTTGGGAGTATAAAGAATAGGGTAGAGTAGGAAACTATTGCATGCATGTTTATGTTGCTTATAGACTACTTTTATGCCAATGAATAACTTGCTAGGATTTTTCCATAAAGTATTCAGTAGTTGCAGGGCTCTTCTTGTCTATGCCCGAGAACACATTGGAAAAAAAATTCTTGAGGGATTGTATAAAAAATAATGGAAATATCTAATTTGTGGTTTGTATGGTTGAGAGAAGAGAATTTCATGGTTGATTGATCACTTAGTGAGGTGTCTAGAGTGTCCCAGAGTGAGAAGAATGGCCAAGTCATGAGTGGTGTGGGTTGGGTTCAGTGTGTTATAAGCTTGTAGTTGGTTTCTTAACCTAGTGGCCTCATAACCCATCTTGGAAATCATATGAACTGCATGGCTACATGTGTGATCCAGATGGATATCAATGACGACCCACCTCTTCCACTGACTCATCACGGTTCCCCATCTTGGCGATCATATGAACTACATGGATACATGTGCGATCTAGGTGGATATCGATGGCCACCCACCTCTTCCACTAACTCATCACGATTCTCTATCTTGGCCTTTTTTATTATGAATTTTGGGTTCTAAACTTCTGAGGTTGTTTTGAGGCCCTAAAGGATGTTTTTTTCCATCCGGTGGGCACAGGGTTGCCATGGCATGCCCAAGCCCTACCACTAATTGTACTTCTCATCTAGATTCTTTCCAATGAGCTACTAAACGCCCCAAAATGAGATTGAATGCAAAAGTTGTGCCCCCACAAAGTTGATGCATCAATTATCCACCTTGCGGCCCGCAAACCTTTTGGCACTTCACCTCCTAGGGTTAGGTTTTGGACCTTTAGGGTTCCTACTTTATGTTAAAAGGTCATCATTGGGGCCCATTGTATTATCTTTCTACGAATGAGCGTAGTCAACATTTCTTCCTCTTCATGGATAAGTTTCCACCATTCTTGCCAGTTTGTGTTCTATTGCATTATGTTATTTTATTCATTAATAGAAGTTTGGTTTCACTCTATTTATGTGTTCTCTTCTATAGTTTTGTGTGTATCTCATTTCGTTCTCAATACAATCTGGATCAGTGGTATTGGAGAAGCTTGCTCCTTTTTATTCTCCATACATGTCCCCAATGAGGTTAGGGTACAGAAAGTTGGGTCTCGAGCTAGTTTCACTTGGGGACGACCGCTCTCACCGACCCAAGCAACCTCCCATGGTGGAAGAAAAGAGAGAGGAAAGATCAGTACATCCTTTCAAAATGTTTCTTGAGGAATCCCTTGCATGACAACGAAACAAGATGATGTACAACTTCACCCAAATCCTTCGACGACTACCAACAACAGGTGAGCCACCTTCAATAAGAAGTCATTTCAAAGGTGCAACAACCTTCAAGGTACAAGTTAACCTTAATATCCCCTTATTTGAAGGCCAGATAGATTAAGGTTAAATATTGGTGGGAATGTTACTCAGAAAGACATAACAAAGACGAGTCTATGGAAATCAGGACAAGACCCACTTGGGAATCCTTTTTTGATTCCCTCAAGGAGAAGTTCTACCATGTCATCAAATATGATTACTAGTACATGAGATGGACGACTCTGTGTTAGGAAAGAGACCAAATGGTGCTAAAGTACACTAACCTCTTCCATACCTTATGCTCAAAGTTGGGTATTAGAGACTTTGAGAAACACCTGATTCTAAAGCAATGTAATGGCCTACACATGTACATAAAAACAGAGATGGATTTCTTGGACATCTCCTCAATGGGAGCCACTTATCGATATGTTGTTAAAATCGAGCATAAATTTAAGTAGTGGGATAAGTGAGAGTTTGAGTTTGAAAATACGCAACAACAGAAGCATGAATAATGTGTCCCTAACTCATAGAACAAGGGACAGAGCAAGGAAGGAAAACCTCAAGACATCCATTCCAAGCCATAGGTAAATAAGGGTAATAAGAAGATGAAAAAGGACATGGGAAAATGGTGTGAGTTCAACAAGTCCCCTGGCACAACACTGATGAATATCGCTCAAGATAGTCATTGTTGGTTGAGCTTAAAGAAAAAGAGTCAGACCCCAACTTGGACTCTGATTTGGAGTAGGATAATGGAAAATGGTTCATTGATGCATAACCTATTGCTACAATCACAACAACAAATATCCAACTAGACGAATCAGAGGAGCTTGAGGAAGGACAATGCCTTTTCCTTTTGCAGATGTGGGTGAAGGGAACCCTACTGCATTTCATTGTTGATAGTAGGATCCAGAAGAGCCTGATATTCCACTAGAGTCATCAAGAGATTGAAGTTTCCAACAATGTCACACCCCCAACCATACACTATCGATCGATTAGTTGAGTCAGGGTTGAGACCTTCGTGTTAGCCAATATTGTTGTTTTTTTTACAGCATCAAGCCCTTCAAATATGAGGTAGTATGTGATGTTACCCCACTCAAATTTTGTGATATTCTTTTAGGACAACCTAATATGTGGAAACATCATTTTGTTTATGAGTCTCGACCTCATAGTGTCATTGTCACTTTGGGGGGTCATCCCTACAGGGTACTTGAGGTAGTTCCAACTACTGCAATATCATTGATCTCATCAAAACAATTATGAAAAGTAATCTCATAGACTGCGAAGTTTCTCCTCTTCGTGGTTTGGTTAAAAGTGGAATGAAATTTCACTACGACCACCACAACTTCAACACACAGTATTTCTACACAACAAAAACAGGTGGACAAGCTTGTAAAGGAATACAAATACCTATTTGTTTCACTTGTAGGGGTGCCTTTGCACTGTTGGGTCAAACATCTCATTGATTTGATACCTGGTTCTCCCTTTCCCAATGTTCTAATATACAAATGTTCCCTTTTGGAGAATGAGGAAATAAAGCGTCGAATTCATGAGCTCACCCATAAGGGCCACATTCAACCAAGCTCCTCACCTTGTGGGAGCCCAATTGTGTTGGTGCAAAAGAAGGATGGAATGTGGCAGCTTTGTATTGATTATAGATCATGGAATAAAATCATTGTCAATAACCAATACTCAATCCCATGTATTGACGATATTCTTGACCAACTCAAGGGTGCCAAGTTCTTTAGCAAGATTGATCTAAAGTCAATTTATCACCAGATTCTGATAGAATCAACTAATGTATGGCAGACAACCTTGAAAGAAAGCCTCTTTGAGTGGTTGGTCATGCCTTTTGGCTTGACTAATGCTCCAATGAAATTCATGAGGATGATGGATGATATCTTCCGAACATTCACAAACTCTTTTGTGGTGGTCTATTTGGATGACATCCTTATCTTTAGTCAGACCTGGGTAGAGCACTTGTAACACATTCAATAGGTCCTGAGCACCTTGCAAAAACAAAAATTATACACCAACATAGAGAAATGCTCATTCCTCATGCAGATAATCCAATACTTAGGATACATCGTGGATGAACATGGGGTACATGTGGACCTAGATAAGATCGAATTCATTCATGATTGGCCAACCCCGATGACTCTGACAGAGCTCCATAGATTCTTTGGCCTCGCCAACTTATACCACATGTTTATGTTGGGTTTCTCTCATGTAGCTTGGCCCTTAAGTCAAGAGACCAAGGGGGGAAGTAAAGCCAAGTTTTCTTTGTTTGAATCACTGCATAAAGAGTTCCAGGATCTGAAACATCGCCTTTGTTTTGAACCATTCCTCACATTACCAGATCTACAACAACCATTCGAGATCAAGACATATTCCTCTGACTATTCTATTGGTTTCATCCTCACTCAACATGGGCATCTTGTTTCCTATCATAGTGAAATATTGTCTGATGTTGTTCGTAGGTATCACGCCTATGACAAAGAGATGTACTCTGTTGTGTAGGAATTGAAAGTGGAAGCATCACATTCTAGGAAAGGAAATGATCATCCACACTGATCACAAGCATCTACATTTCATGCAAACACAAGGAAAGCTATAGAATAATCGCCATCATAAATGGTCTACATACCTGCAACAATTCCACCTGAACATTAAGTACAAGAATGGAAACACCAACCATGTTGTTGATTGCCTCAACCGGCCCTCAATTGTAGCCCTCACCACTATTCTTAACTTCCATGGGCATGAGACCTATAGCTGACCACAATTATACAATAGTGACTTTGACTTCGTTGCTACTTATCAAACCCTGAGTGTCAAGAAACAATTTTCGGACTCCCACCTCCAGGTTTCACTCTTGTGTTATCTCATCCATCTCTATTTTCCTTCAAGTGATCATGCAAAGCTAATTTGGGAGGCACATTACAATCGGGTGGCAGGGCACTTAAGGGTGGATAAGAAAGTAGAAGTACTTCATAAGCATTTCTACTATCCCAAGCTTTGACATGATGTTGGCTAGTACATAAGGTCTTGCACTACATGTACCATCGTTGAGTCATCCATAAAGATGTGTGGGTTGTATACTCCTCTCCCTTCACTAGACAAGTCTTGGGAATCTATCTCCATGGATTACTTGTCAGGGTTTCCCTCCACCGAACATGGTCATGATTATGTTTTTGTGATTGTCGATCGGTTCTCTAAGATGGCCATTTTGACACCCTGTAAAAAGAGTACCACAGTTGATACCAATGATAAACTCTTCTTTGCACATGTTTGGGTTCATTTTGGGATACACAAACCATCATTTCATATTGGGACAACAGGTTCCTCAATACCTTTTGGTAAAATCGATGGTCTCTGATGGACACGAAGTTGACCAAATTGACTACCTTTCATCCCCAAACAGATGGACAAATATAGGTGGTCAACACGATGATTGTGCATATCTTGGACATGTACAACTCCAATCATCCACATACATGGTATCTCCCATATGTTCAACATAGCTATAATAGATCCCTCCACAACTCTATTGGCCACAACCTTTTTCAATTGTTCTTGGGGTTGTATCCATTGGCCCCCATTGATGTAGCTCTGTTAGTTCTAGCTTACCCGATAGATTCTTCCCACACTCAGACCAAGGAAAACAGAGGAGCCGAATTCATTGAATGGACCCAGAATCTCCAAAAATAGGTTCATGGTATCTTGGAGAAGGCCAATGCCAAGTATAAGTAGTGACATCACCAGCATCGGGTTCCTCACAAGTTTTAATTTGGTGGCAAGGCATGGTTGAATTTGTAGAAAGAGTGCCTCACAAGCCCCAACTAGAAGCTTAGACCACTCCAATAAGGGCCTTACACCATCACCAAGGATATGTGTTATCACATTAAGTTGTCAAGGGTCGCAGGTCGCAACCATGAGCACCAAGCAATACTTAGATCAGTTTAATATGGACTCAAATCAAGTGAGCGAGAAAGTTCAATTTTCAGTGGAGGAGATTCCATTCAAAGTTCAAATTAGCGGCTCACGGGCTTTCGGGAGTCCAAAATTTCACGAAGTCTAGCGCCAGAGAAAAAGGTTCGAAGTGTCGAAGTGTCCAAAATCCCAAAGCACCTGAAGTCCCAAAGTGGATGAAGTCCCGAAGAGGATCTTGGTCATCCAATTATGGAGGCCACGCGTCGTCAAATCCTTAACTCCGGAGGATTTTCTTGGGGAAAATAAAGTTTGAAGTTTGAAAAGTCCAAAGCCCGAATCGTGAAGCAGATCTCGGTCGTTGATTCGAAAAGGGAAGATTTGATCCATTGATCTAAAGAGAGCAGATTTGAGCCGCTGATTGTAAATACTCGCCCAAAATCACAAGATCATCGACCACAGTCCATTATGGGGACGCGACATGCTCGGGTGATAATTTTCCTGAGTGGTCCCGCAATTGAAACCATGGTTTGGAAAAAGTAATACGTCACAAAAGGTGGTGGATTGCGGGCTCAAAAGTGGTGTGAAACCAAACCACCTTTGAGCAGCCCCACAATCACATGTTTATATAGCATCCTATCCGAGAGCAGTGTGTGTCCGCCCCCTTTACATTAAGTCATATTTCAATCCCGATGCAGGTAGTTAATGAAAGTGAGAGAGGTGGTTGAAAATTCGTCTCACCACATAAATGGAAAACATGCAGAGAGCGGCCGTAAAGGCAGACTGTCAATTATGGACAGATTTTCCTGTAAAGCACATAACTGCACCTGAATCACATCTGACATGAGGAGGCCTGCACAATCTGATAGAGAAGGCACCGACTGAAAACATTAATGCGGTGGTTTGATCACACTCCTAGTGATTACAACAATTCTGAGTATATGTATGTAGTTTGATATTTTGTTATGGTCGATGGTTGAGCTACACTCCCGTATTGTAAAGTTTTAATGAAGCTCTAGTTCTCTGATTATGTAATGGGATTTGAGATTTCTTATTTAATCTAAGTCAGCCTTCTTTTCCGTCTCTTTTTCCTCTGATATTGAATGGCTCGGGCATGGATGTTCCAGTCGCATTGTTGTAACTATATCGTGATGTATGTTTGATTTTAGTCCGATTATAACTTCATTTAGTTTCCTAAAACTTTGAATCCAAGAGGAAATTTTTTTCTGAGTTGTTCCTCCTTAGGCTGATGGAATACCGAATGTCCATAGCAGACCTCTACATTCTTCTCTCTAGTTCTTCCTCACCCTTACTACAACTTACTGACTGAATTTAATTAAGACCTCACCTGCTTATGCATGCTGGTCCAGTTTTATGAGTTAGAACGATATTATCTTGAGTCTGCACCCATTCGACCCCCTTTATATTTATTCATTGTGACATATAAACTGATGGGTACTGGGCTTACCTTCGATGCAATCTGGAGGTGACTTATAGTGCTAACATTTATGGCGTCGTTGTCGGGGAACGAATTGAAGACCTTTCCCTGGGTAGAACGACAACGAAATTATGATTTTGAACGTGCATCAGATATCATAGCCTTTGGAGATTGCGCTTGCACCTGGCGACTCCACTATTTCAGTGCGGCTACTTCTAGCTACACCTAAAACTCCCTGGGAGAACACAATGATCAAATATGGTCTTTGATGGTGAACAAAGACCAGACACAGTCATTTTTCACATCATTCACTTGGAGAATCCATGGCTGAAGAATTGATTGGCAACTCCATTGGTTCAAAATGGACTAAATCTTGGCTCGGAGGTTTTCTCCTTTTAATTTCTCTGTTGTTCCCGGTTTTCCAAATGTTGTTCCTACTGTGGATCAATGGGTTGATTTTTTTCCCATATTTAGAGAACACAAAGATGACAACCCTGTCGAGCATCTCCGTGAGTTTCATGAACTCATGAATCAGTGAGATATACATCATGAGGATGTATTAATGAAGATGTCCATGTTCTCATTAGACGGGGATGCTCATGAGTGGTATTGATCCTTGCCCCCTGCTAGCATCTCCTCCCTGAGAGATTTTCATGCAGATTTCAATACTCAATGTCAAAAATTTTATTCCTCTGAGTTAATTCGTCATAGTTGTTGTGAGGAATATAGAGATGGTGTTCAGGACATAGTTAGTTCTTGCGAAAGCTGTGAGGATGAGGGGTATACCTCAAAGGAGTTGATAAATTTGGTAAAATCACTTTCTGCAAGAATGGAAAAATTGGAGGCAGGTCGTGCTTGTTGCTCTTATGAAGGATATGTAGAGGATATTTCGGTCCTTGAAATAGATGTTTTTGGCATCCTTGCTTATGATGAAGAAGTTATTTCAAATATTGACCAAGAGCAACCAAATTTTGATGAATATTCCAATGAAGAAGAGGAAGAGACAGAGGGACAGTTTATCTCCTGTCAAGAGCCTATCAGTGAGAAACCATCGCCTGGAACCGGTCAGCCTGCATTGACTGTTCACCCACCTGTGCTTACCAGAGATATTCATCCCCGCGTGAGCAGCTGTGGAGCGGATTAGGTTGTCTGTTACAATTTTTTTGGAGTTTTCCACTCCTTCTATGAGCCTGTCAGTGAGTACTTGGAGTGGAATTTCCTTCATATATTGGAGCCACCCAACTTGATCTCAACTTTAGCCTTTGGATAGAAGATAAAGGATGTAACCGTTCTATTGTCACGGTTGCATTATCTGCTATTGATAACTGATAGAGTAAAAGAGCTTCCAGTCAGGAATTTACTTGAATGGCTATGGTGGAAGTTTTCTTTCACCTAGCATTTTGTAAAATTTGGTTAGTCTAGTAAAGTACATAAATAAACTCCTCTTGGAGCCCATGTGTTTTGTTTTCGTTTTTAGTATAGTGTGCTTGTCGGTTTTTATTTCTCAATAGGATTTTTTTTGAGTAGAACTCCATAGACCAACAACTAAGGCACTGGAACTGTGCATTCTTGGAAGCTCACAGGGAGCATGCCATCCCCTGCGGAGACAAATGTTATCACATTAAGTTGTCAAGGGCCGCAGGTCACAGCCATGAGCACCAAGCAACACTTAGAGCGGTCTAATATGGATTCAAATCAAGCGAGTGAGCAAGTTCGGTTTTCAGCGGAGGAGATTCCATTCAAAGTTCAGATTAGTAGCTCATGGGCTTTCAGGAGTCCAAAATTGCACCAAGTATAGTGCCATAGAAAAAGGTCTGAAGTGTCGAAGTGCCCGAAATCCTGAAGCGCCTAAAGTCCCGAAGTGGCCGAAGTCCCGAAGAGGATCTTGGTCGTCCGATTCTGGAGGCCACGCATCGTCAAATCCTCAACTCCGGAGGATTTTCTTGGGGAAAATCAAGTTTGAAGTTTGAAAAGTATGAAGCCTGAATCACAAAGCAAATCTTAGTCATCAATTCGAAAAGGGAAGATTTGATCCATTGATCTGAAGAGGGAAGATTTGAGCCGTTGATCGTAAATCCTCACCCAATATCACAAGATCGACGACCACAATCCATTGTGGGGACGCGACGTGCTCGAGCGATAATTTTCTTGAGCGGTCCCACAATTGAAACTATGGTTTGGAAAAAGTAATACGTGGAAAAAGGTGGTGGATTGTGGGCTCAAAAGTGGTGTGAACCCAAACCACCTTTGAGGTGCCCCACAATCACGCGTTTATATAGTGTCCTATCTGAGAGCAGTGTGTGGCCTCCCCCTTGGCATTAAGCCGCGTTTCAATCTCGATGCAGGTAGTTAATGAAAGTGAGAGAGGTGGTTGAAAACTCGTCTCACCACATAAATGGAAAACATGCAGAGAGCGGTTGTAAAGGCAGACTGTCAATGATGGACATATTTTCTTGTAAAGCACATAACTATGCCTGGCTTGCATCTGACATGAGGAGGCCTGCACAATCTGACAGAGAAGGCGTCGACTGAAAACGTTAATGCGATGGTCCGATCACACTCCTGGTGGTTGCAACAATTCTGAGAAGATGTATGTAGTTTTGATATTTTGTTATGGTCGATGGTTGAGCTACGCTCCCGTATTGTAAAGTTTTGATGAAGCTCTAGTTCTCTGATTATGTAATGGGATTTGAGATTTCTTATTTAATCTAAGTCAACCTTATTTTCTGTCTCTTTTGCCTCTGATACTGAATGGCTCGGGCATGGATGATCTAGTCGAGTTGTTGTAACTGTATCGTGATGTATGTTTGATTTCAGTCCGGTTATAACTTCATTCAGTTTCCTAAAACTTTGAATCCAAGAGGATCTTGTTTTATGAGTTGTTCCTCCTTAGGCTGCTGGAAGACTGGATGTCCATAGCAAACCTCTACATTATTCTCTCTAGTTCTTCCTCCTACTCACCCTTACTACAACTTACTGACTGAAGTTAATCAAGACCTCACCTACTTGTGCATGTTGGTCCAGTTTTATGAGTTAGAACGATATTATCTTGAGTCTGCACCCATTCGACCCCCTTTAAATTTATTCATTGTGACATATAAACTGATGGGTACTGGGCTTACCTTCGATGCAATCCGGAGGTGAATTCTAGTGCTAACAATATGGGTGACAATGCTTTTGAATTGAGTATTCCTCCTTTCCTTGGTTTGCACCGAGTATTTAATGTGAAACTTATTCTACCATATTTCCCACCTCTGCTAGACACCTCGGAAGTGGCTGGAGAATTGCCCCCTACATAAATCAATATTGAATGCATTACATGGGCTCTAATGGATCAAATCATGGAAACTAGGATGAAGGGAACCCGCTAGTAGAACATACAACTCTATCGGGTTGTTAAAGCATGGCAACTACTTCAACAAGGCAAATGGCTCACCAAGGTCCAAATTCAACAAAAGTTTCCCCATCTCCTAAAGGAACTTGACGCAATTGTGACCATTGCTTCCTAAGGGGGGAGGACTAATCAAGGTGGATATTGGTGGCCACCCACCTCTTCCACTGACTCATCACGGTTCGCCATCTTGGTTGTTTTTGTTATGATTTTTCGGGTCCTAAATTTCTAGGGCCATTTTGACTCCCTAAATAATGGTTTTTGGCTATTTTGGGGGCTTGGGGTTGCCATGGCA
The DNA here is from genome assembly GCA_010110895.2 of Picea sitchensis. Taxonomy (NCBI): domain Eukaryota; kingdom Viridiplantae; phylum Streptophyta; class Pinopsida; order Pinales; family Pinaceae; genus Picea; species Picea sitchensis. The sequence continues at coordinate 31,845 of SNQJ01S0030070.1, forward strand.
TGCCTAAGCCCCGCCAATAATTGTACTTCTCAATTATATCTTTCCAACAAGCTATTAAATGCCCCAAATGGAGATTATATGCAAAATTTGTACCCCCGTGAAGTTGACGCATCGACTAACAACCTCAGGGCCCACAAATCTTTTGGCGCTTCACCTCCTAGGGTTAGGGTTTTGGACCTTTAGGGTTCTTGATTTATGTTAAAAGGTCATTCTTGGGGCCCATTGCATTATCTTTCTATGAATGAGCGTAGTCAACATCTCTTTCTCTTTAGAGATAAGCTACCACCATTCTAGCCAGTTTGTGTTTTACAATATTCTATTATTTTATTCATTAATAGAAGTTGAGTTTCACTGTATTTTTGTGTTCCTTGTTATAGTTATGTTTGTATCACATTTCGTTCTCAATTTAATCTAGATCTATGTGGGATATGAATTCCTCCTACACAACTAGTGTTTTAGACCAATTCTTATTAAAAACTAAGAGTTATCTATATTTAACATTTCTATAGTGTAATTATGAAATTATAGTATAAATAAATGTATACATTTCTTGAAGTTTTTTTTAAGAATTAACACAGACATCAATAATGTCATGATTGATTCCATGATTATATGTTTCTATACTTTAATTATGAAATTATAGTATAAATAAGTGTATACATTTCTTTAAGTTTTTTTTAAGAATTAACATAGACATGCATAATGTCATGATTAATTCCATGATTATCTGTTTTAAGTTTTATTGCCACATCTTTAAATCTATACTTAGCATCGATTAGTAGCCAGGGAGGTGTCTTTTGGAAACCAATCCATGATCGAGTCAATGATTATATGTTGTAAGTTCTATTGCTACATCTTTAACTCTACAATTAATATCAATTAGTAGCTAGGTGGGTCTCTTTTGGAAACCAAGTCTATTTGCAATTAATGAGCCCAATTAGTAAGTGGTTAAAATTTACAGAGAAATGGTTAGTGGGTCCCTATTTTTGGCTCCAAAGGCATGGGCGAATACGCCACATCAAAATATAATGGTGATATTCATCCCACCAATGTTCAATTCCCACAAAAATGTATTATGTTTCATCTTGTAAAATAACATGATTACCATCGTTGTTAAATGGATATGGGTGTGGCATTTACAATATAACATGACATCCTACCGCTTTGATAAGTAGCTTTGATAGGTATTGGGTACTCCATGCTTAATTACAAAGAAGCAACTTGTAATAGTCAAAGTCAATGTGTAGTTGGATTATAATTGGCTCCAAAGTGTTTAAGGGTGATAGTTGGAACATAGCCACTTCCATTAATTGCATTTGTTGTTGAAAGGTGGTAGTCGAAACTATGCTTTTATTATTATTGGAATGTGATAGTTGAAACAAAGCTTAATAGTATTAAAATATTGTGTTTAAATTTTTTACTTTTATTATCATATCGTGTCATCATCAAATCTATTTATAATTAAGTTATCAAAACTTACTTTATTATCAAAATTTCTTCAATTACTTAACCTAAATTTGCTTTAACTAATAACCTAAATTTGTTGTATTTAAATTTACTACTTTTATCTCAAAATCTTGTGACTAAACTTTCCATCAACTAATAACCTAAATTTTCTTCAACTAATAACCTAAATTTATTTTATTTAAATTTACTACTTTTATATCAAAATCTTGTACCTAAACTTTCCATATTTAGACATTTGCAACTTCCATTGAAATCACCCCAAACTTCTCCTACCTAGATCGTTTGCTTCACGATATCATAATCCTATGTGGTCGCTAGTCATTAAAAGTATTGTAAAACTAAGCACTCTTAGAATTTTATGCCTAATTGGAAAACTCTCCATCATAATAACTTATGCCTAATCCACTATTACTTAGATAATTAGTGTTGTTATAATACATTGTATCTGTCTACCTAATTCATTAATTTTGAAATTTAACACCTTACCTTATAGTGAAGGGTAAAAGTGGATAGATAGCAAATTTTCTATTACATTGTAAATAATATTTTTATTTTATAAAATAGTAATTTTTCATATAAGTACAAATAATATTTTTCTCATAGTTATATAGGAATTGTTAAATTTATTTCTCCATTATAATGGAAACTTGGGAATGAGTACAAGCACTTTATACAGCCTGGTTAAGAACATGTGTTTCCTCTTAAGAGGTCACAGGTTCAAATCAAGAGGGGTTAGGGTATAGATTTTACCAGTTAAATCGCTCGGAGAAGGAGGTACCTTAAAAATACATTATTATTATTATTATTAATTCATAGAAATTTGAGAATTTTTAGGGAGCTTTATCATGAAAGAAATGGATATTTGGAAACAGTTTCCAATACATAATTTTAAATTATAATTCTATTTTTGATATTATAATTCTATTTTTGATATTAATAAGTATCCATTTTTTATTTTATTAAATTAAAATGTAAATATTTTTATTTAATTATTACAAACACCTAATTTATTAAAAATATTTTTATTATTAACACAAATTAAATTAATAATTTTGATATTATAATGTTTTAATTTTGCAAATTTCAATACATTTAGAAATTGATACTTACTAATACCAAAAATAAAATTTAATATATTAACCTAATAAAGTCTAATATACTATATAACAATTCCTACACATGGTAAAGCATAGTTGTCATTGAACTCAGATTTGATTGAAATAAAATTTAAAATGTATTATTATCTAGATACATTGTAATCTAAAATATTTTTTATATTTTTTTAATATACAATATTGATGCTTCCAACTTTGTTCCCAACATTGTAATCTAAAATGTTTTTTTTAATATATAATATTGATGCTTCCAACTTCAGGTTCCAACATTGTAATCTAAAATAGTTTTTTATATTTTTTTAATATATAATATTTTGAGGCCTCCAATTTTATTGAAATAAAATTTAAAATCTATCATTATCTAGATACACTGTAATCAATCATAATCTAGAAAATCAAAATTATCTATCTGTTTTGTAAGTGTAAAGAAAAAAATAAGCATTGCTAAGATAAGAACAAATTCTCACGAGCTCCATAGTGAAACTGGGCATTGGTCAATTCCTAAAAAGCCATGGGATGAAAGAGTGTGTCACCTTTGGGACACTAAGAAGGTTGAAGATGAAAAACACTTTCTCTTAGATTGTCCAACCTATACCCATATTAGATCTCATTTTCAAAATATTTGTCATGCTACCAACTTTAGTAACCTCTTAACTCAACAAAAGTATGGTGATCTTGAAAAGCTTCTCTTAATGCTTTTCGAGCACATAAACACAATTTTAAATAATCCCAAGTAACTACTTACCCTCTTAAGGTCCCATAGATAAAATGTATCATTATCTAGATACATTTTAATCTAAAACATTTTTTTATATATTTTTAATATATAATATTGTTAGACGTTCAATTTTATTGAAATAAAATGTATCATTATCTAAATACATTGTATTTTAAAATATTTTATATTTTATATATTTTTAACATATAATATTGAGCTCCCAATTTAACTTTAATGATTCATATTTTTTAAAAACCTTCACATTCATATTTTTATATATATTTTTAATATATAATATTAAAAATCCCAACTTTGAGGTTAAGCATATAATATCACCCTCCCAACTTTGAGGTTACTAGTATCTATATTTCAACTCTCCAACTTAGTTACTGNCCTTTGGAGGCATCTTTTGTATTAGAGGGAGCATTTTGTAGCAGCTCTTATCTATTGTCTATCTTCTTGGCCATCTGTTGAGCATTCCAGATCGGCATCTTCATTGTAGAAGGTTTCTCTATTTTATGAATAAAGAAGAATTGAGATGTTTTGGCTCGTCTATCTTATCGCATATGGTTGAGGTATGTTCCATGGTTATTTCTTTCTGTTATTTGCTGCATACACACATATAAACACATCTAAAAGGTAGATCAGCAAAGTGTTTGACGAAATACCTCACTCAGAAAAGGTTTTAAAAAGACACCAAAACAGTGATGATCCTTGCATAATGGCTTGGGATCATTACAAGGAAGAAAATGTGTCATATGTAAATGGGTCTACAAAACCAAGTATGCATCAGATGGAAGTGTTGAAAGACAAAAGGCTTGGTTAGTTTCCAAAGGATTTTCCCAAGTTGAAGGAATTGATTATAATGAAACCTTTTCCTCTGTAGCCAAAATAAATTCCATCCGCCTTGTTCTTTCCCTTGCTGCCTCACATAAATGGGAGGTCCATCAGATGGATGTTAAATCTGCCTTCTTGCATGGGGATTTATAATTAGAAATCTACATGGAAAATCCTCTTGGCTATGTCCATAAAGAATCTAGCTTTGTTTGTCTCCTTAAGAAATCTATTTATGGTCTTAAGCAATCTCCCCGAGCTTGGTATGCCAAAATGGACAACTTTCTTATTGACACTGGATTTTCTAGATGCCATTCTGATCCTAATGTCTATACCAAGAAAGTAGGAATCCATCTCATAATCCTTGTCATTTATGTTGTTTCATGCTGAGATGGTGTTTGTGCCGGTTTTGTTCTTGACAAATATCAGCAGGACAATTTCGACTGCCTCTTGGCATGCCCCGGGCCCTTTGTAGCTTGTTCACAGTGACTTGTGTGGTCCACTTTCTTCTCCTTCTTTTTCTGGGCATAAGTATTTCTTAACTTTCATTGATGATTTTTCCAAACGTACTTGGGTTTACTTCTTAAAACTTAAGAGTGAAGTTTTTGACAAGTTTTTGGCCTACAAGGCCCTTGTAAAAAAAAAATTGAACATCAAATTCAAATGTTAAGAATAGATAATGGAGGATATGTGAACAATAATTTTACAAGTTACTGCACTACATAGGGCATCCAAATGCAACACATTGTTCCAACAACACCACAACAAAATGGTGTTGCCGAGAGAAATAACCACACATTAAAATAAATGACTAATTGTATGATCCAATCTAAGGGATTAAGTCTAAAGTATTGGGCAGAAGCCATCAAATGTGCAAATTACATAGTAAATCACACTCCCACAAAGAATCTTAAAAATATAACACTGGAAGAAGCATGGAGTAAAATTAAACCAGATGTAAGTCACTTCTGTGTATTTGGAAGTATAGCATGGGCTCACATTCCTGATGAGAAAATGAAAGCATTGTAGCCTAAAAGTAAGAAGTGCATATTTTTCAGTTATTCCGAAGGTGTCAAAGGTTATAGACTTCTTCAACCACATTGTAATGAAATTATTATTAGAAGAGATGTTAAATTTGATGAAAATGTCTTGGCCTGTGATCCATCTTCGACGTTTGTGCCTTCTTCGGCCTGCGATCCATCTTCGACATTTGTGCCTTCTTTTGTTCCTATTCTAGTTTCTTCTTCAAATGGTGACAATGAGGATGAAAATCCACCTCCGCCTATTCACCTTCCTCCAGATGAGTCCATTTAACCTAAACCAACACCAGCACCACCGCTTCCTAGATGGGTCCGTTCAACACGAGAAGCAACTGATGATCTTTTCGGTGATCCTTCAGATCAGTTTCAAACACATTCTCAGTTCCAATGAGCCTCTTCTCTTTTGGCTCAAGTTTCAGAGACTCATGATCCATAGACATTTGCAAAAGCTTCAGGTCATCCAAATTGGGATACAACAATGAATGAATAGTATTGTTCTTTAATCACAAATGATACTTGGGATCTTGTAACTCTTCCAAAAGGAAGAAAACGTGTCAGATGTAAATGGGTCTATAGAACCAAGTATGCATCAGATGGAAGTGTTGAAAGACATAAGGCTCAATTAGTTTCCAAAGGATTTTCCCAAGTTGAAGGAATTGACTATAATGAAACCTTTTCCCTTGTAGCCAAAATGAATTCCATCTGCCTTGTTCTTTCCCTCACTGCCTCACGTTAATGGGAGGTCCATCAGATGGATGTTAAATCTGCCTTCTTGCATGAGGATTTGCAAGAAGAAATCTGCATGGAACAACCTCTTGACTATGTCCATAATGACTCTAGCTTTGTTTGTCGCCTTAATAAATCTCCTTATGGTCTTAAGCAAGATCCCCGAGCTTGGTATGCCAAAATGGACAACTTTCTTATTTACACTAGATTTTCTAGATGCCATTCTTATCCTAATTTCTATACCAAGAAAGTAGGAAGCCATCTCATAATCCTTGTCCTTTATGTTGATGACCTTATCCTTACTGGTAGTGAATCAAAAATTTTAAACCGTGTGAAAACCAGCCTTAAGAAGAAATTTGAAATGACAGACTTAGATTTTTTGCACTATTTCCTTGGCCTCTGAGTTTTGCAAACCAATGAAGGAATTTTTCTTTCCCAGTCTAAGTATGCTTGTGACCTTCTTCGTCGCTTTCACATGGAATATTGTAAACCAACCCCTTCTCCCTTACATTTTGGAGACAAGCTTGTTGCCACTTGTACTTCTCTCGAAGTTGATTCCACCATGTACCATCAGTTAGTTGGTATCCTCTTATACTTGACTCATACTCGTCTTGATCTTTCCTTCGTTGTTGGTCTTGTTTCCCGGTATAGGAAAACACCCCATGAAAGACATTGGAAAGAAACTAAAAGGATACTTTGGTATGTCTGGGGTACAACTGAGTTCGTGATACATTACAGTTCAGGGGGGACTCCTTTATTGGTCGGTTTCACTGATTCAAATTGGTCCGATGACCCTGGTGATCAGAAGTCTACTGCAGTTTATGTTTTTAACCTTGGTTCAGGACCTGCCACTTGGGCCTGTAAGAAACAACAGGCTATTTCACTTTCTTCAGCAGAAGCAGAGTACCGAGCAACGGTAAATGCAAGTCAGGAAGCCTTGTGGCATCAACATATCCTTTCAGAGTTTGGATTCTAGCAGCAACATCTGACCAACCTTTGGTGCGACAATCAGAGTGCCATCAAGCTCGCCAAAAACCCAGTTCAACATCAACGCAACAAATTGATCCGGATTATTTTCGAAACAAAATAAAAGTAGAGATATTACATTGAAATACACATAAATATTACCAGAAACAGAGAAATGCAACAATACATGATTTCTATTAATGAAAGAAATGTACAGAGATTGTAAAAACACAGAGTGCAAGACTCGCCAGAATGGTGACAACTTGGTCTCTGAGAAGAGATGTGACGACTACGCTCATTCACTAGAAGATGATTACAATGAGGCTCTGAAGGCCTCTTTATAATAAACATGAATTCCAAAACCCTAGACATCCAAAAACCTAACCCTAGGAGATGAAGCGCCAAAAGTCATGTGGGCCCCATTAGGGTAAGTTAGTACATCAACTTCCCAAGGTCATAAATTTTGCATACAATCTTCGTTTTAGGTGTGTGATAGCTCATTGAAAAGGTATTTTTGACAAATATGCATTATGTCATCAAAATCTGACTTTGTTTATAGTTTTACTATAGCAAGCCAAGAAAACACTATTTAGGGCCCCAAAACGACCCTAAAAGTACAAAAAGATGTACTGATATGAAAACTTCCAAAATAAGCTAGTTGGAATAGGTGGGCAGCCACCATTTTCCACCTGGATGTTGTGTAGGGCTTTAGGACAGCCCCGAAAGTGCAGAACCCACAATTACAAAGAATTGTCTCCATTACAAAGAAACATGTTGAACTAAAAACTGTCAAGATGAGCTAGTTGGAATTTGGAATAGGTGGGTGGCCACCAATATCCACCTGGATCACAAACACATCGAGCTACACATGCACTTCATCAGAAATCTCATTCATGATCAAGTTATTGAAGTACTCTTTTGCACTACAGAAAATTAAGTTGCCGACATTTTCACAAAGTCTCTTACAAAAGAGAAGTTTTTCAAACTTCGATCTATGTTAGGAGT
>SNQJ01S0030070.1:48698-75338 GCA_010110895.2 Picea sitchensis
CAAATCAAGGCACAACAATAGTGGGCTTGATTTAGACTACTATTCTTTAAAGTAAATCTAGACACAACAATAGTTGGCTTGAGTAGACTACTATCATCTTAAGTAAATCTAGGCTAAAGAAGAGTTCAGCTAGATTTAGACTCTACCCTCCAAAGCTTGGGTAGTTTAGGAGTTTAAAGTGCATTGTGATTAGATATTTTTAGTTGAGTAATTTGAGTTGATTTTTGAGTTTGGTTGTGTTATTTTGAGAAGTAAAGTGGAGTTAGCTCCTCCAAATCATACTAGCTACATTTTTGTAAGTTTAAGCAGACTTTTGAATTGATGTTAATGATACTAAGTTGTTATAGTGGATGAGTTTGAAGTGTATTAAAGTAATAATACTAAGTTATTTTAGTTGATGAGTTTGAAGTGTATTAAAGTAGTATTAGTGTTCGTCAATTTTTATAAGTGATTGTTCTCTTTAAGGACACATTGTAAGTGGACTCATGAGTTTGATTATGCTCTTTGAGGAAGTAGAGTGGATTCTCACATTGTGCTTTTTAAGGAAGTAGAGTGGATTGCAGTGGAGTTGATGCTTCCAAGTATCACAGTGTGCTCTTTGAGGAAGTAGAGGGGATTTTCCTTTGAATTTATAACTAGTGTTGCTACTCTTTGAGTATTGAGTTTGACTATTCTCCTTGATGAAGGAGACTCGAGTCAGCTTCTCCAAGTCTCACATTGTGCTCTTCAAGAAAGTAGAGTGCACTACAATGGAGCCAAGTCTCACATTGTACTCTTTGAGTTTAGAACTAGTGTTACTACTTAGTTTGGCTATTCTCTTTGAGGTAATAAAGTGGAGTCAACACCTCCAAGTGGTACATTTTGTTTTTTTAAGGAAACATAGTCTCTTTGAGGATGCAGAGTGCACTCCTATGGAGCGAGTTCCTTTAAGTCTCACATTGTGCTCTTCTAGTGTTACTCCTCTTTCAATTTTGAGTGGACTCTTAGGTTTCATTGTTTTCTTTGAGGACACCGAGTGGAGGAACACAAGGAGTTGGCTCTTCTAAGTCTCACATTGTGCTCTTTAAGGAAGCATGGTCTCTTGAGGAAGCACAATAGAGTGCAATGGAGTCAACTCTTCAAAGCTTAGCCTTACAACCCATTAGCTTTCATTCCAATGCCAACTTTCAAATAAGAAAATATTTTGGTCATAAAAATTGTTATTGATGTTAGATTATTCACAACATATAGTAGCAAAAATAAATGCTAATACAGAATTAAATCCCATCATAGGGATATGCTACTCTAAAAAACACTTAGAATTTTATTTGTTTTAATCACTTTCTTTTTTCTAATTTTTTTTTTTTTTGTAATGTAATACATCTCAAAGGCCCCTCATTTTGATCCCAAGTGGGGAGGGCAACAACTTTTCCTGACAACCATTCATTCGAGCTACATCCAATTTTTTATGTATACAATTTTTTTAGTCACTCATCTAAAATCCATTGTGTTTTATAGTATGTAGTATCAGGAATCATTATACCTTGAAACAAGTTATTCTTGAAAATGTATAATCCATGAACATGGTAAACTCTCTTACTAATTAGAAATATATATGATAATGATCATTGTAATTGACATTTAGAATAAAAACATGAAAATTGATTAAGTTAATTTAACATGTTATTTCTATGATCAAAGATAGAGGAAATATTATTTTCCTTTGCCATCTAATGTTTATATAGGTAATGTAGTAGGAGTAAGTGATTTTCAATGTATAATGTCAATATACAAGTATAGATCCAAGTGTAGATCCATATTAATACCAGCTTATCATGTCAATATACATGCTAGTATAGATCCATATTAAGCACCAAGGGGGATTACAATTTTTGAGGTGTAACTTTTTTTTTCCATTTAATTCAGTATTATGCATTAATTCTTTCATATTAAATAGTAAAACAATTAACACCTTAAAAAACTTGATCCCTCTCCGTGATATATCAAAGTTTAAAATGTATCTAAACTAGTTAAATATTTCAAAGGTTGTCATATACATATATGTATATCAACATGTCCCACATACTGATATGTAAAGCACTTTATTATTCTCCATACAAAAACTAATAAATGTTTTTTTTTAATTAACATTATTATTTTCCTTCTTTAAATTATTTAGAATATAATGATACTTTTGATATATATAATTTTCTTATAATATTTTGATATATATAATTTTCTTATAATATTTTAACTTTCTCTTCCTATTATTACAATTTCATTTTTAATAATACTTTGTTTTAATTATTTTAATAGAACGAAAATACTTTTCACTTATTTTTTAATAATTAAATCATTAACCTCATTTTTATTTTATTTTATTTTTAAGTTTAGTAAAACTTTGATGAAAGTAAAACTTAAAACCCTTTTCCATCCCTATATCAAATATATATACAGGAAATCTATTTTATTATCCTTATATCAAATATATATAAAGTTTATTTTATTTTTATTTATTTATTTTAATATACAAAGTCGATTCTTAGTATTTATATTCTTTGAAATCTTTTTGCAATGAGCTGTCATAAATTCTTAGTCTTTATATTCTTTGAAATGTTTTTGCAATGAGCCGTCATAACTTTGAAAAAATATTAAAATACAGATTTTGAAAATCTTTTTCCCAATGGACTATCACAACTTCGAATAAATATTAGAATGTAGATTTCTGCATAGTAACGTGATGCAGATGTTCATAGTTTAATATTTGTTATATTTTTTTAACATAAGTAATTACAAAATTTATTGAATCCATTTTTTTAAGTATAAATATTAGAATGTATATTATTAGGTTTCATTTCTGGTAGAATTAGGTTGCCAAAAATGAAATTGGTTGATTAACTTCTGGCATCTTTAAAATGAAAGTATTTATAGAGTTTTTTGGAATATGTATTATATTAAATAATAATAATAATAATCTATTTAAAACTTTTTTTTCTAATAATTTTACTGGTAAAGTTCACGGAGGTATACATACCCTATCTACTTCTGGATTTGAACATATCACTTCTTAGAAGAAAACACATGTTCTTAATCATTAAAATGCAAATTTTAACTTTAAATAAATATTTAAATGCAGATTTTTATTATATTTTTTTGAATAAAATGGATTTACATAAAAACAAATATTCACTTATTATTAAAAAAAAAAAAAATTTAACTAAACTGAATTCATTATTTTTTTTAAACATATAAATTATTAATTTTAAATAAATTTAAATTGCAAATTTTCACAATTATATTTTTCTTAATAAAACTATTTTCTTTTTAAAAATGAACACTCCACTAAAAACTAAACTTTACTTATTAAAAATAAGTATAAAAAATTCTAAATTGAAAAATTCTGAAAGTTCCATCAAAAGTACAGAACCCTAACTCTATTACTTTTTCACAATCAAAATGATTGACAACTTTGCAATGTAGAAACTCTTTTTTTAAGCTATGCTTCTCTCATATTTCCCATTCATTATTTTTAATCATATTTTAATGGTTTTCATATTCTCAAATATTTTTTTTCAATTTCTTTGCTATTTTATAACTTTCCATTTTCAATTTCTTACTTTTTGTTGGTTATGTCATGAATCATACTTTACATATTTTCTCATTATCTCTTATTATTTATCATGTTTTTACTGACATTTGTTTTATAACTTTTTATTTTTAAGATTTTATTTTCCATACTTTACATATTTTCTCATTCTCTTTATCCTGTTTTTACTAACCTTTATTTTATAAATTTTTATTTTTAAGATTTCATTTTCCTTTTCTTCACATTTTTCCCATTCCTATAATTTAGTATTTAAAATTTTCATATAATAAATTATATTTTTGTTTTGTAATCTTCCTTCAATTTTTATATAACAAACTTAAATAAATTAGAAGTTTAAAAGAATTTTCCTCGAATTTTTATATAACTTTTATATTTAAAATTTTCATATAATAAATTATATTTTTATTTTGTAATCTTTCTTCAATTTTTATATAACAAACTTCATAAATTAGAAGTTTAAAAGAATCTTCCTCAAATTTTTATATAACAAACTTGAATAAATTAGAAGTTTAAAGGAATTGGTTGTTCTCAATATTCCATTTGAATCTTCTTAAATGAGGTGTATTTAGATTTCTGTTCTATACTCTTCCTCCAATTTTTATATAACAAACTTGAATAAATCTCTTCCTCCATTTTTTATATAATGGACTTAAGGGAATTGAATAAATCTCTTCCTCCATTTTTTATATAATGGACTTTAGGGGAATTGGTTGTTCTCAATATTTCAATTTTTATATAACAAACTTGAATAAATTAGAAGTGCAACGCTTGAATAAATTAGAAGTGCAAGGGAATTGGTTGTTATCAATATTCCAATTTTTATGTAGCAAACTTGAATAAATTAAAAGTTTAAGGGAATTGGTTGTTCTAAATATTCGATTTAAAATTTTCCATTTATTTAAAAAAAAAATCTTGTAAACATAAATCATAAGGGGTTGGTTAGTTGTTTTACTAAATGATTTTTTTCGCTTGAATTAGGCGATATAAATTTAGATGAATCACTGACTTTTTTCGCCCAAATATAAATTTAAACGAATCACTGTTTTTTGTTGTTTAGAATCCATTTTTGAATGCATAAATAGATTCGGATTTTATAGATATAATCACTTAAATCTACTAATCCAATAATTAGATATAATTACTTAAATCTACTAATCCAATAATTTCTCACTAGATTTAGGACAAATATTCCAGAAAAAAAATATTCATTTCTTAAAATCTTTAACCTACTAACCAGATTTAAAACAAATATTCCATAAAAATATATATCTTTCTACGGCTAAATCATAATGCTAAATTGAAATCATGGATTATTAGGACAAATATTCCAGAAAAAAATATATCTTTAGCCTGCGGCTAAATCATAATGCTAAATTGAAATCATGGATTATTGAAAAAAATTAGCATTACCAAGTAAATTAAATCCAGAGCAAAGCACAGACCAACAAAATACAATACATAAAACAACTCACTCAAACAGGGGAGGAGGATCCAATGAGACTTGAACTCTTGCCCTCTACCTTGGATGATTAAATCACTCAAACAGGGGAGGATTCAATGAGACTTGAACTCTTGACCTCTACCATGGATGATCAAGGCCTTCAGCAATTGACCATGAAATAGTAGTGTCTCACACAGCAATATTTTTCCTTTCATGGGGTTTCAAAGTCTGAACAGTACTACAGCTTCGGCTCCGAGGAAAGCGAAGATCTTCATCCACCGACTTCCTGAAAGATCCAGAGAAATAACAAGGGCTGTCTTCGTCAATTCTCTCCACATCAAGCTGAAGATTGCGATTATGGTGATCGGTGGCCGTGGAAGCGCTGAAACTCCGAGGGAAGGGCTGATGATCCATCAACTTCGTTATTTTGATCGGTGTCGGCCGCTCCCTCTGAGACGCCGCTCTGACGAGCTCGCTGTAATCATCGTCGCCCTCCCTTCTATAAGCAGAACTCGAACTGAAGCTCTTTGGGAGAGTCATCGTTGCCCCAGGCGCCCCCGCAATGCCAACGTAGCTACTATTCCCGGCGCACTGAGTTATTTTACGGACATAGAAATCTCGGGCTCTGGTCAGAAATGGGATCGGAGACAGAGCTTTGATACATTTATAGAAAGATCCCTTCGGCCGTGCCTTGCCCTTTGCATCCGTCGTTTTGCCATCTGAAGCCACCTGTTTCATGATAAAATAGCAATATAGGTTTCGAACACCAGAGACAGCACAAAACAAACAGCGTATTGCATCAGAAATCTGTCAGATGTTGCAGAAATCTGCTCCCTTTGTCTTATATATGTGGTGGGATGCGAGAGGATTAGGTAGTCTAATCAATTTATTAATGGTGTTGAATGGTTGGAGTTTGAATCCCGTGGGAGCAGGGGCACCAAATTTGCAGAAAAAGACGAGGATAGGGTATCGTTGTTTGACAAGGTCATACCTGTAAGGATAACTATGAGCTCTCGGAATCATAAATCTGTGGGTCGTTGCGTGTACTTTTGGAAATTGTTTAATCTCCATGAGTAGACGCCATAGTTGAAAAATTAGTAAAACCCGTGAGCGTTGTACGCCATCGTTGAAAATTTAGGGTTTGGAATTTGGTTTTATTGAGGGTTTGATGGGTTAGTTTAGGGTAAAGGAGATATATATGAAAGTTGATAATGGTTGATTAATTAGTAATATTTAAATAGAGATATAAAAGGTAAGGTTGATAATGATAAGTATTATTTGCTGTTAGGTTGAATGTGGACTTTCAACTTTTCTAATTAGGATAAGATCTTAATCTTGAGGTTTGATTAATATCTAATTGGGTTTTATGGAGAAGGGTCATTTTCAAGCATTTGGAGTCTTCCATTATCCAATTTGAAGGGTTGACAAGGGCCTAAGGTTGAATGAGGATGGGTAGGTTGAATGAGGACTTCAGCTTTTGTAATTAGGATGATCTTGACCTTAATAGTTAGGTTTGATTAATATCTAATTGGTTTTAGTTACTAGGGTTCTTTTGAAGCATTTAGAATCTTCCAGTNTAAGGTTGAATGAGGATGGGTAGGTTGAATGAGGACTTCAGCTTTTGTAATTAGGATGATCTTGACCTTAATAGTTAGGTTTGATTAATATCTAATTGGTTTTAGTTACTAGGGTTCTTTTGAAGCATTTAGAATCTTCCAGTGTTTAAATGGGAGAGTTGAAATATAGATACTAGTAACCTCAAAATTGGGAGCTGTAATATTATATGCTTAACCTTAAAGTTGGGACTCAAAATTGGGAGCTGTAATATTATATGCTTAACCTTAAAGTTGGGAAAGGTAATATTATATATTAAAAAAATATAAATGTGAAGGTTTTCACAGAATATGATATATCATATTGTTGATTGAGATTTTAATTGGTTTTAGTCATTAAAGTTCTTTTGAAACATCTAGAATTTTCCAGTAACTAAGTTGGAGAGTTGAAATATAGATACTAGTAACCTCAAAGTTGGGAGGGTGATATTATATGCTTAACCTCAAAGTTGGGATTTTTAATATTATATATTAAAAATATATATAAAAATATGAATGTGAAGGTTTTTANCAGTAACTAAGTTGGAGAGTTGAAATATAGATACTAGTAACCTCAAAGTTGGGAGGGTGATATTATATGCTTAACCTCAAAGTTGGGATTTTTAATATTATATATTAAAAATATATATAAAAATATGAATGTGAAGGTTTTTAAAAAATATGAATCATTAAAGTTAAATTGGGAGCTCAATATTATATGTTAAAAATATATAAAATATAAAATATTTTAAAATACAATGTATTTAGATAATGATACATTTTATTTCAATAAAATTGAACGTCTAACAATATTATATATTAAAAATATATAAAAAAATGTTTTAGATTAAAATGTATCTAGATAATGATACATTTTATCTATGGGACCTTAAGAGGGTAAGTAGTTACTTGGGATTATTTAAAATTGTGTTTATGTGCTCGAAAAGCATTAAGAGAAGCTTTTCAAGATCACCATACTTTTGTTGAGTTAAGAGGTTACTAAAGTTGGTAGCATGACAAATATTTTGAAAATGAGATCTAATATGGGTATAGGTTGGACAATCTAAGAGAAAGTGTTTTTCATCTTCAACCTTCTTAGTGTCCCAAAGGTGACACACTCTTTCATCCCATGGCTTTTTAGGAATTGACCAATGCCCAGTTTCACTATGGAGCTCGTGAGAATTTGTTCTTATCTTAGCAATGCTTATTTTTTTCTTTACACTTACAAAACAGATAGATAATTTTGATTTTCTAGATTATGATTGATTACAGTGTATCTAGATAATGATAGATTTTAAATTTTATTTCAATAAAATTGGAGGCCTCAAAATATTATATATTAAAAAAATATAAAAAACTATTTTAGATTACAATGTTGGAACCTGAAGTTGGAAGCATCAATATTATATATTAAAAAAAACATTTTAGATTACAATGTTGGGAACAAAGTTGGAAGCATCAATATTGTATATTAAAAAAATATAAAAAATATTTTAGATTACAATGTATCTAGATAATAATACATTTTAAATTTTATTTCAATCAAATCTGAGTTCAATGACAACTATGCTTTACCATGTGTAGGAATTGTTATATAGTATATTAGACTTTATTAGGTTAATATATTAAATTTTATTTTTGGTATTAGTAAGTATCAATTTCTAAATGTATTGAAATTTGCAAAATTAAAACATTATAATATCAAAATTATTAATTTAATTTGTGTTAATAATAAAAATATTTTTAATAAATTAGGTGTTTGTAATAATTAAATAAAAATATTTACATTTTAATTTAATAAAATAAAAAATGGATACTTATTAATATCAAAAATAGAATTATAATATCAAAAATAGAATTATAATTTAAAATTATGTATTGGAAACTGTTTCCAAATATCCATTTCTTTCATGATAAAGCTCCCTAAAAATTCTCAAATTTCTATGAATTAATAATAATAATAATAATGTATTTTTAAGGTACCTCCTTCTCCGAGCGATTTAACTGGTAAAATCTATACCCTAACCCCTCTTGATTTGAACCTGTGACCTCTTAAGAGGAAACACATGTTCTTAACCAGGCTGTATAAAGTGCTTGTACTCATTCCCAAGTTTCCATTATAATGGAGAAATAAATTTAACAATTCCTATATAACTATGAGAAAAATATTATTTGTACTTATATGAAAAATTACTATTTTATAAAATAAAAATATTATTTACAATGTAATAGAAAATTTGCTATCTATCCACTTTTACCCTTCACTATAAGGTAAGGTGTTAAATTTCAAAATTAATGAATTAGGTAGACAGATACAATGTATTATAACAACACTAATTATCTAAGTAATAGTGGATTAGGCATAAGTTATTATGATGGAGAGTTTTCCAATTAGGCATAAAATTCTAAGAGTGCTTAGTTTTACAATACTTTTAATGACTAGCGACCACATAGGATTATGATATCGTGAAGCAAACGATCTAGGTAGGAGAAGTTTGGGGTGATTTCAATGGAAGTTGCAAATGTCTAAATATGGAAAGTTTAGGTACAAGATTTTGATATAAAAGTAGTAAATTTAAATAAAATAAATTTAGGTTATTAGTTGAAGAAAATTTAGGTTATTAGTTGATGGAAAGTTTAGTCACAAGATTTTGAGATAAAAGTAGTAAATTTAAATACAACAAATTTAGGTTATTAGTTAAAGCAAATTTAGGTTAAGTAATTGAAGAAATTTTGATAATAAAGTAAGTTTTGATAACTTAATTATAAATAGATTTGATGATGACACGATATGATAATAAAAGTAAAAAATTTAAACACAATATTTTAATACTATTAAGCTTTGTTTCAACTATCACATTCCAATAATAATAAAAGCATAGTTTCGACTACCACCTTTCAACAACAAATGCAATTAATGGAAGTGGCTATGTTCCAACTATCACCCTTAAACACTTTGGAGCCAATTATAATCCAACTACACATTGACTTTGACTATTACAAGTTGCTTCTTTGTAATTAAGCATGGAGTACCCAATACCTATCAAAGCTACTTATCAAAGCGGTAGGATGTCATGTTATATTGTAAATGCCACACCCATATCCATTTAACAACGATGGTAATCATGTTATTTTACAAGATGAAACATAATACATTTTTGTGGGAATTGAACATTGGTGGGATGAATATCACCATTATATTTTGATGTGGCGTATTCGCCCATGCCTTTGGAGCCAAAAATAGGGACCCACTAACCATTTCTCTGTAAATTTTAACCACTTACTAATTGGGCTCATTAATTGCAAATAGACTTGGTTTCCAAAAGAGACCCACCTAGCTACTAATTGATATTAATTGTAGAGTTAAAGATGTAGCAATAGAACTTACAACATATAATCATTGACTCGATCATGGATTGGTTTCCAAAAGACACCTCCCTGGCTACTAATCGATGCTAAGTATAGATTTAAAGATGTGGCAATAAAACTTAAAACAGATAATCATGGAATTAATCATGACATTATGCATGTCTATGTTAATTCTTAAAAAAAACTTAAAGAAATGTATACACTTATTTATACTATAATTTCATAATTAAAGTATAGAAACATATAATCATGGAATCAATCATGACATTATTGATGTCTGTGTTAATTCTTAAAAAAAACTTCAAGAAATGTATACATTTATTTATACTATAATTTCATAATTACACTATAGAAATGTTAAATATAGATAACTCTTAGTTTTTAATAAGAATTGGTCTAAAACACTAGTTGTGTAGGAGGAATTCATATCCCACATAGATCTAGATTAAATTGAGAACGAAATGTGATACAAACATAACTATAACAAGGAACACAAAAATACAGTGAAACTCAACTTCTATTAATGAATAAAATAATAGAATATTGTAAAACACAAACTGGCTAGAATGGTGGTAGCTTATCTCTAAAGAGAAAGAGATGTTGACTACGCTCATTCATAGAAAGATAATGCAATGGGCCCCAAGAATGACCTTTTAACATAAATCAAGAACCCTAAAGGTCCAAAACCCTAACCCTAGGAGGTGAAGCGCCAAAAGATTTGTGGGCCCTGAGGTTGTTAGTCGATGCGTCAACTTCACGGGGGTACAAATTTTGCATATAATCTCCATTTGGGGCATTTAATAGCTTGTTGGAAAGATATAATTGAGAAGTACAATTATTGGCGGGGCTTAGGCATGCCATGGCAACCCCAAGCCCCCAAAATAGCCAAAAACCATTATTTAGGGAGTCAAAATGGCCCTAGAAATTTAGGACCCGAAAAATCATAACAAAAACAACCAAGATGGCGAACCGTGATGAGTCAGTGGAAGAGGTGGGTGGCCACCAATATCCACCTTGATTAGTCCTCCCCCCTTAGGAAGCAATGGTCACAATTGCGTCAAGTTCCTTTAGGAGATGGGGAAACTTTTGTTGAATTTGGACCTTGGTGAGCCATTTGCCTTGTTGAAGTAGTTGCCATGCTTTAACAACCCGATAGAGTTGTATGTTCTACTAGCGGGTTCCCTTCATCCTAGTTTCCATGATTTGATCCATTAGAGCCCATGTAATGCATTCAATATTGATTTATGTAGGGGGCAATTCTCCAGCCACTTCCGAGGTGTCTAGCAGAGGTGGGAAATATGGTAGAATAAGTTTCACATTAAATACTCGGTGCAAACCAAGGAAAGGAGGAATACTCAATTCAAAAGCATTGTCACCCATATTGTTAGCACTAGAATTCACCTCCGGATTGCATCGAAGGTAAGCCCAGTACCCATCAGTTTATATGTCACAATGAATAAATTTAAAGGGGGTCGAATGGGTGCAGACTCAAGATAATATCGTTCTAACTCATAAAACTGGACCAACATGCACAAGTAGGTGAGGTCTTGATTAACTTCAGTCAGTAAGTTGTAGTAAGGGTGAGTAGGAGGAAGAACTAGAGAGAATAATGTAGAGGTTTGCTATGGACATCCAGTCTTCCAGCAGCCTAAGGAGGAACAACTCATAAAACAAGATCCTCTTGGATTCAAAGTTTTAGGAAACTGAATGAAGTTATAACCGGACTGAAATCAAACATACATCACGATACAGTTACAACAACTCGACTAGATCATCCATGCCCGAGCCATTCAGTATCAGAGGCAAAAGAGACAGAAAATAAGGTTGACTTAGATTAAATAAGAAATCTCAAATCCCATTACATAATCAGAGAACTAGAGCTTCATCAAAACTTTACAATACGGGAGCGTAGCTCAACCATCGACCATAACAAAATATCAAAACTACATACATCTTCTCAGAATTGTTGCAACCACCAGGAGTGTGATCGGACCATCGCATTAACGTTTTCAGTCGACGCCTTCTCTGTCAGATTGTGCAGGCCTCCTCATGTCAGATGCAAGCCAGGCATAGTTATGTGCTTTACAAGAAAATATGTCCATCATTGACAGTCTGCCTTTACAACCGCTCTCTGCATGTTTTCCATTTATGTGGTGAGACGAGTTTTCAACCACCTCTCTCACTTTCATTAACTACCTGCATCGAGATTGAAACGCGGCTTAATGCCAAGGGGGAGGCCACACACTGCTCTCAGATAGGACACTATATAAACGCGTGATTGTGGGGCACCTCAAAGGTGGTTTGGGTTCACACCACTTTTGAGCCCACAATCCACCACCTTTTTCCACGTATTACTTTTTCCAAACCATAGTTTCAATTGTGGGACCGCTCAAGAAAATTATCGCTCGAGCACGTCGCGTCCCCACAATGGATTGTGGTCGTCGATCTTGTGATATTGGGTGAGGATTTACGATCAACGGCTCAAATCTTCCCTCTTCAGATCAATGGATCAAATCTTCCCTTTTCGAATTGATGACTAAGATTTGCTTTGTGATTCAGGCTTCATACTTTTCAAACTTCAAACTTGATTTTCCCCAAGAAAATCCTCCGGAGTTGAGGATTTGACGATGCGTGGCCTCCAGAATCGGACGACCAAGATCCTCTTCGGGACTTCGGCCACTTCGGGACTTTAGGCGCTTCAGGATTTCGGGCACTTCGACACTTCAGACCTTTTTCTATGGCACTATACTTGGTGCAATTTTGGACTCCTGAAAGCCCATGAGCTACTAATCTGAACTTTGAATGGAATCTCCTCCGCTGAAAACCGAACTTGCTCACTCGCTTGATTTGAATCCATATTAGACCGCTCTAAGTGTTGCTTGGTGCTCATGGCTGTGACCTGCGGCCCTTGACAACTTAATGTGATAACATTTGTCTCCGCAGGGGATGGCATGCTCCCTGTGAGCTTCCAAGAATGCACAGTTCCAGTGCCTTAGTTGTTGGTCTATGGAGTTCTACTCAAAAAAAATCCTATTGAGAAATAAAAACCGACAAGCACACTATACTAAAAACGAAAACAAAACACATGGGCTCCAAGAGGAGTTTATTTATGTACTTTACTAGACTAACCAAATTTTACAAAATGCTAGGTGAAAGAAAACTTCCACCATAGCCATTCAAGTAAATTCCTGACTGGAAGCTCTTTTACTCTATCAGTTATCAATAGCAGATAATGCAACCGTGACAATAGAACGGTTACATCCTTTATCTTCTATCCAAAGGCTAAAGTTGAGATCAAGTTGGGTGGCTCCAATATATGAAGGAAATTCCACTCCAAGTACTCACTGACAGGCTCATAGAAGGAGTGGAAAACTCCAAAAAAATTGTAACAGACAACCTAATCCGCTCCACAGCTGCTCACGCGGGGATGAATATCTCTGGTAAGCACAGGTGGGTGAACAGTCAATGCAGGCTGACCGGTTCCAGGCGATGGTTTCTCACTGATAGGCTCTTGACAGGAGATAAACTGTCCCTCTGTCTCTTCCTCTTCTTCATTGGAATATTCATCAAAATTTGGTTGCTCTTGGTCAATATTTGAAATAACTTCTTCATCATAAGCAAGGATGCCAAAAACATCTATTTCAAGGACCGAAATATCCTCTACATATCCTTCATAAGAGCAACAAGCACGACCTGCCTCCAATTTTTCCATTCTTGCAGAAAGTGATTTTACCAAATTTATCAACTCCTTTGAGGTATACCCCTCATCCTCACAGCTTTCGCAAGAACTAACTATGTCCTGAACACCATCTCTATATTCCTCACAACAACTATGACGAATTAACTCAGAGGAATAAAATTTTTGACATTGAGTATTGAAATCTGCATGAAAATCTCTCAGGGAGGAGATGCTAGCAGGGGGCAAGGATCAATACCACTCATGAGCATCCCCGTCTAATGAGAACATGGACATCTTCATTAATACATCCTCATGATGTATATCTCACTGATTCATGAGTTCATGAAACTCACGGAGATGCTCGACAGGGTTGTCATCTTTGTGTTCTCTAAATATGGGAAAAAAATCAACCCATTGATCCACAGTAGGAACAACATTTGGAAAACCGGGAACAACAGAGAAATTAAAAGGAGAAAACCTCCGAGCCAAGATTTAGTCCATTTTGAACCAATGGAGTTGCCAATCAATTCTTCAGCCATGGATTCTCCAAGTGAATGATGTGAAAAATGACTGTGTCTGGTCTTTGTTCACCATCAAAGACCATATTTGATCATTGTGTTCTCCCAGGGAGTTTTAGGTGTAGCTAGAAGTAGCCGCACTGAAATAGTGGAGTCGCCAGGTGCAAGCGCAATCTCCAAAGGCTATGATATCTGATGCACGTTCAAAATCATAATTTCGTTGTCGTTCTACCCAGGGAAAGGTCTTCAATTCGTTCCCCGACAACGACGCCATAAATGTTAGCACTATAAGTCACCTCCAGATTGCATCGAAGGTAAGCCCAGTACCCATCAGTTTATATGTCACAATGAATAAATATAAAGGGGGTCGAATGGGTGCAGACTCAAGATAATATCGTTCTAACTCATAAAACTGGACCAGCATGCATAAGCAGGTGAGGTCTTAATTAAATTCAGTCAGTAAGTTGTAGTAAGGGTGAGGAAGAACTAGAGAGAAGAATGTAGAGGTCTGCTATGGACATTCGGTATTCCATCAGCCTAAGGAGGAACAACTCAGAAAAAAATTTCCTCTTGGATTCAAAGTTTTAGGAAACTAAATGAAGTTATAATCGGACTAAAATCAAACATACATCACGATATAGTTACAACAATGCGACTGGAACATCCATGCCCGAGCCATTCAATATCAGAGGAAAAAGAGACGGAAAAGAAGGCTGACTTAGATTAAATAAGAAATCTCAAATCCCATTACATAATCAGAGAACTAGAGCTTCATTAAAACTTTACAATACGGGAGTGTAGCTCAACCATCGACCATAACAAAATATCAAACTACATACATATACTCAGAATTGTTGTAATCACTAGGAGTGTGATCAAACCACCGCATTAATGTTTTCAGTCGGTGCCTTCTCTATCAGATTGTGCAGGCCTCCTCATGTCAGATGTGATTCAGGTGCAGTTATGTGCTTTACAGGAAAATCTGTCCATAATTGACAGTCTGCCTTTACGGCCGCTCTCTGCATGTTTTCCATTTATGTGGTGAGACGAATTTTCAACCACCTCTCTCACTTTCATTAACTACCTGCATCGGGATTGAAATATGACTTAATGTAAAGGGGGCGGACACACACTGCTCTCGGATAGGATGCTATATAAACATGTGATTGTGGGGCTGCTCAAAGGTGGTTTGGTTTCACACCACTTTTGAGCCCGCAATCCACCACCTTTTGTGACGTATTACTTTTTCCAAACCATGGTTTCAATTGCGGGACCACTCAGGAAAATTATCACCCGAGCATGTCGCGTCCCCATAATGGACTGTGGTCGATGATCTTGTGATTTTGGGCGAGTATTTACAATCAGCGGCTCAAATCTGCTCTCTTTAGATCAATGGATCAAATCTTCCCTTTTCGAATCAACGACCGAGATCTGCTTCACGATTCGGGCTTTGGACTTTTCAAACTTCAAACTTTATTTTCCCCAAGAAAATCCTCCGGAGTTAAGGATTTGACGACGCGTGGCCTCCATAATTGGATGACCAAGATCCTCTTCGGGACTTCATCCACTTTGGGACTTCAGGTGCTTTGGGATTTTGGACACTTCGACACTTCGAACCTTTTTCTCTGGCGCTAGACTTCGTGAAATTTTGGACTCCCGAAAGCCCGTGAGCCGCTAATTTGAACTTTGAATGGAATCTCCTCCACTGAAAATTGAACTTTCTCGCTCACTTGATTTGAGTCCATATTAAACTGATCTAAGTATTGCTTGGTGCTCATGGTTGCGACCTGCGACCCTTGACAACTTAATGTGATAACACATATCCTTGGTGATGGTGTAAGGCCCTTATTGGAGTGGTCTAAGCTTCTAGTTGGGGCTTGTGAGGCACTCTTTCTACAAATTCAACCATGCCTTGCCACCAAATTAAAACTTGTGAGGAACCCGATGCTGGTGATGTCACTACTTATACTTGGCATTGGCCTTCTCCAAGATACCATGAACCTATTTTTGGAGATTCTGGGTCCATTCAATGAATTCGGCTCCTCTGTTTTCCTTGGTCTGAGTGTGGGAAGAATCTATCGGGTAAGCTAGAACTAACAGAGCTACATCAATGGGGGCCAATGGATACAACCCCAAGAACAATTGAAAAAGGTTGTGGCCAATAGAGTTGTGGAGGGATCTATTATAGCTATGTTGAACATATGGGAGATACCATGTATGTGGATGATTGGAGTTGTACATGTCCAAGATATGCACAATCATCGTGTTGACCACCTATATTTGTCCATCTGTTTGGGGATGAAAGGTAGTCAATTTGGTCAACTTCGTGTCCATCAGAGACCATCGATTTTACCAAAAGGTATTGAGGAACCTGTTGTCCCAATATGAAATGATGGTTTGTGTATCCCAAAATGAACCCAAACATGTGCAAAGAAGAGTTTATCATTGGTATCAACTGTGGTACTCTTTTTACAGGGTGTCAAAATGGCCATCTTAGAGAACCGATCGACAATCACAAAAACATAATCATGACCATGTTCGGTGGAGGGAAACCCTGACAAGTAATCCATGGAGATAGATTCCCAAGACTTGTCTAGTGAAGGGAGAGGAGTATACAACCCACACATCTTTATGGATGACTCAACGATGGTACATGTAGTGCAAGACCTTATGTACTAGCCAACATCATGTCAAAGCTTGGGATAGTAGAAATGCTTATGAAGTACTTCTACTTTCTTATCCACCCTTAAGTGCCCTGCCACCCGATTGTAATGTGCCTCCCAAATTAGCTTTGCATGATCACTTGAAGGAAAATAGAGATGGATGAGATAACACAAGAGTGAAACCTGGAGGTGGGAGTCCGAAAATTGTTTCTTGACACTCAGGGTTTGATAAGTAGCAACGAAGTCAAAGTCACTATTGTATAATTGTGGTCAGCTATAGGTCTCATGCCCATGGAAGTTAAGAATAGTGGTGAGGGCTACAATTGAGGGCCGGTTGAGGCAATCAACAACATGGTTGGTGTTTCCATTCTTGTACTTAATGTTCAGGTGGAATTGTTGCAGGTATGTAGACCATTTATGATGGCGATTATTCTATAGCTTTCCTTGTGTTTGCATGAAATGTAGATGCTTGTGATCAGTGTGGATGATCATTTCCTTTCCTAGAATGTGATGCTTCCACTTTCAATTCCTACACAACAGAGTACATCTCTTTGTCATAGGCGTGATACCTACGAACAACATCAGACAATATTTCACTATGATAGGAAACAAGATGCCCATGTTGAGTGAGGATGAAACCAATAGAATAGTCAGAGGAATATGTCTTGATCTCGAATGGTTGTTGTAGATCTGGTAATGTGAGGAATGGTTCAAAACAAAGGCGATGTTTCAGATCCTGGAACTCTTTATGCAGTGATTCAAACAAAGAAAACTTGGCTTTACTTCCCCCCTTGGTCTCTTGACTTAAGGGCCAAGCTACATGAGAGAAACCCAACATAAACATGTGGTATAAGTTGGCGAGGCCAAAGAATCTATGGAGCTCTGTCAGAGTCATCGGGGTTGGCCAATCATGAATGAATTCGATCTTATCTAGGTCCACATGTACCCCATGTTCATCCACGATGTATCCTAAGTATTGGATTATCTGCATGAGGAATGAGCATTTCTCTATGTTGGTGTATAATTTTTGTTTTTGCAAGGTGCTCAGGACCTATTGAATGTGTTACAAGTGCTCTACCCAGGTCTGACTAAAGATAAGGATGTCATCCAAATAGACCACCACAAAAGAGTTTGTGAATGTTCGGAAGATATCATCCATCATCCTCATGAATTTCATTGGAGCATTAGTCAAGCCAAAAGGCATGACCAACCACTCAAAGAGGCTTTCTTTCAAGGTTGTCTGCCATACATTAGTTGATTCTATCAGAATCTGGTGATAAATTGACTTTAGATCAATCTTGCTAAAGAACTTGGCACCCTTGAGTTGGTCAAGAATATCGTCAATACATGGGATTGAGTATTGGTTATTGACAATGATTTTATTCCATGATCTATAATCAATACAAAGCTGCCACATTCCATCCTTCTTTTGCACCAACACAATTGGGCTCCCACAAGGTGAGGAGCTTGGTTGAATGTGGCCCTTATGGGTGAGCTCATGAATTCGACGCTTTATTTCCTCATTCTCCAAAAGGGAACATTTGTATATTAGAACATTGGGAAAGGGAGAACCAGGTATCAAATCAATGAGATGTTTGACCCAACAGTGCAAAGGCACCCCTACAAGTGAAACAAATAGGTATTTGTATTCCTTTACAAGCTTGTCCACCTGTTTTTGTTGTGTAGAAATACTGTGTGTTGAAGTTGTGGTGGTCGTAGTGAAATTTCATTCCACTTTTAACCAAACCACGAAGAGGAGAAACTTCGCAGTCTATGAGATTACTTTTCATAATTGTTTTGATGAGATCAATGATATTGCAGTAGTTGGAACTACCTCAAGTACCCTGTAGGGATGACCCCCCAAAGTGACAATGACACTATGAGGTCGAGACTCATAAACAAAATGATGTTTCCACATATTAGGTTGTCCTAAAAGAATATCACAAAATTTGAGTGGGGTAACATCACATACTACCTCATATTTGAAGGGCTTGATGCTGTAAAAAAAACAACAATATTGGCTAACACGAAGGTCTCAACCCTGACTCAACTAATCGATCGATAGTGTATGGTTGGGGGTGTGACATTGTTGGAAACTTCAATCTCTTGATGACTCTAGTGGAATATCAGGCTCTTCTGGATCCTACTATCAACAATGAAATGCAGTAGGGTTCCCTTCACCCACATCTGCAAAAGGAAAAGGCATTGTCCTTCCTCAAGCTCCTCTGATTCGTCTAGTTGGATATTTGTTGTTGTGATTGTAGCAATAGGTTATGCATCAATGAACCATTTTCCATTATCCTACTCCAAATCAGAGTCCAAGTTGGGGTCTGACTCTTTTTCTTTAAGCTCAACCAACAATGACTATCTTGAGCGATATTCATCAGTGTTGTGCCAGGGGACTTGTTGAACTCACACCATTTTCCCATGTCCTTTTTCATCTTCTTATTACCCTTATTTACCTATGGCTTGGAATGGATGTCTTGAGGTTTTCCTTCCTTGCTCTGTCCCTTGTTCTATGAGTTAGGGACACATTATTCATGCTTCTGTTGTTGCGTATTTTCAAACTCAAACTCTCACTTATCCCACTACTTAAATTTATGCTCGATTTTAACAACATATCGATAAGTGGCTCCCATTGAGGAGATGTCCAAGAAATCCATCTCTGTTTTTATGTACATGTGTAGGCCATTACATTGCTTTAGAATCAGGTGTTTCTCAAAGTCTCTAATACCCAACTTTGAGCATAAGGTATGGAAGAGGTTAGTGTACTTTAGCACCATTTGGTCTCTTTCCTAACACAGAGTCGTCCATCTCATGTACTAGTAATCATATTTGATGACATGGTAGAACTTCTCCTTGAGGGAATCAAAAAAGGATTCCCAAGTGGGTCTTGTCCTGATTTCCATAGACTCGTCTTTGTTATGTCTTTCTGAGTAACATTCCCACCAATATTTAACCTTAATCTATCTGGCCTTCAAATAAGGGGATATTAAGGTTAACTTGTACCTTGAAGGTTGTTGCACCTTTGAAATGACTTCTTATTGAAGGTGGCTCACCTGTTGTTGGTAGTCGTCGAAGGATTTGGGTGAAGTTGTACATCATCTTGTTTCGTTGTCATGCAAGGGATTCCTCAAGAAACATTTTGAAAGGATGTACTGATCTTTCCTCTCTCTTTTCTTCCACCATGGGAGGTTGCTTGGGTCGGTGAGAGCGGTCGTCCCCAAGTGAAACTAGCTCGAGACCCAACTTTCTGTACCCTAACCTCATTGGGGACATGTATGGAGAATAAAAAGGAGCAAGCTTCTCCAATACCACTGATCCAGATTGTATTGAGAACGAAATGAGATACACACAAAACTATAGAAGAGAACACATAAATAGAGTGAAACCAAACTTCTATTAATGAATAAAATAACATAATGCAATAGAACACAAACTGGCAAGAATGGTGGAAACTTATCCATGAAGAGGAAGAAATGTTGACTACGCTCATTCGTAGAAAGATAATACAATGGGCCCCAATGATGACCTTTTAACATAAAGTAGGAACCCTAAAGGTCCAAAACCTAACCCTAGGAGGTGAAGTGCCAAAAGGTTTGCGGGCCGCAAGGTGGATAATTGATGCATCAACTTTGTGGGGGCACAACTTTTGCATTCAATCTCATTTTGGGGCGTTTAGTAGCTCATTGGAAAGAATCTAGATGAGAAGTACAATTAGTGGTAGGGCTTGGGCATGCCATGGCAACCCTGTGCCCACCGGATGGAAAAAAACATCCTTTAGGGCCTCAAAACAACCTCAGAAGTTTAGAACCCAAAATTCATAATAAAAAAGGCCAAGATAGAGAATCGTGATGAGTTAGTGGAAGAGGTGGGTGGCCATCGATATCCACCTAGATCGCACATGTATCCATGTAGTTCATATGATCGCCAAGATGGGGAACCGTGATGAGTCAGTGGAAGAGGTGGGTCGTCATTGATATCCATCTGGATCACACATGTAGCCATGCAGTTCATATGATTTCCAAGATGGGTTATGAGGCCACTAGGTTAAGAAACCAACTACAAGCTTATAACACACTGAACCCAACCCACACCACTCATGACTTGGCCATTCTTCTCACTCTGGGACACTCTAGACACCTCACTAAGTGATCAATCAACCATGAAATTCTCTTCTCTCAACCATACAAACCACAAATTAGATATTTCCATTATTTTTTATACAATCCCTCAAGAATTTTTTTTCCAATGTGTTCTCGGGCATAGACAAGAAGAGCCCTGCAACTACTGAATACTTTATGGAAAAATCCTAGCAAGTTATTCATTGGCATAAAAGTAGTCTATAAGCAACATAAACATGCATGCAATAGTTTCCTACTCTACCCTATTCTTTATACTCCCAAACAACTACCAATTTCTCTATCAAGTCCAAACAATTCCCTCTCATACCAACAACAAAACCACATTCTTTCTATAGGTTTACACAACTTTAGAACCCATGTATTTTGTGTGTTGGTAACATGTGGTTGTAGTGTTGGGAAGGGATACCATATGAGAGTATTGCATGTGGAAAATTAGCCCCGAAGAATCAACAATGAATCCAATATGACAAGGAAGTAGAAGCTTCTACTTTCCTCAAACTAATAGTCTTTTCTTTACGTGGTACCTGTCACATACTCTTTCCTTACACGAGGTAGAGTTTTCCTTCACCAAAAACCTCATGCATTCATATTTTTCTCTCAAGTCAAAGTGTTAGTGAGTTTCATTTATGGTAAATGATGGAAAATATGAAAGTTTTTGAGTGAACACTTGGCAATGAAGAACTTATCTCATATAGTCCCCCTTTCTTCTTCCCCAATTGTGGTGGATTTATAACTCCCCTGTGTTCCCAGTAACGATCATGAACCATTATATATTATATTTTAACATTTATTTTTTACATAACATAAACTAAAAATTAAATATAAACATATTAAACAAACCAGATTTAGAATTATACTTATTCATCATTCTCTACTTGAACCTTGGCTTTGAACTATACATTAAAAATCTATATAAAACAATTTTTTTTTTGACACTAACCATATAAATTCATTTAATGAAATCATTCACAATTTATACATAATATGATTGATACCTTCCCATCATGATCGAAAATGGAATATTGGACATAACTACAAAATAAAACTTTCAATTCTAACTACACAATCATGTACCACATAGAGATTCATATTATTAATTTGTGATTTGTAAAAAATAAAAATAAATATATATTTTTAAATAATAATTAAATTGAAAACAAAATTATTAAATATAAAAATAAAGCATAAATTATAATATGAATAACTACACAATCATGTACCACATAGAGTTTCATATTATTAATTTGTGAATTGTAAAACATAAAAATATATATATATATTTTTAAATTTATTAAATATAAAAATAAAGCATAAATTATAATATAACTCAATATAACAAATATACTTGAGTTGGTATTATTTTTTGGGTTTACCTTAACTTTTGAAATATAATTTACACGATACGATGAGAACTTTTGAAATATAATTTACACGATACGATGCGGATAAGGTTGAACTTAAAGGAATTTATTTAGATGCTTCCATGATATTTTGAGACTTCCTTTTATTTCGTAAATACACGTCATCATATTATGTCATCTTCACGTATGCAATAACGTGATACACATGGTCTACTTTATGTTATAGTACGTTTGACGTGTCCACTGGATTTAAAATTTTTAAAGATACAAAACCTTTAATATCCTATAAAACACCAAAATAGAATATTTGATTATGAATCAAATCTTTAGATTGCAATATTAAAACAGAAAATGTCATACTTTCATTACAAAGAGAATATTATAAACTATTTTTAATAAAAATATTCTTATCATAATGTTTTTTAAATTAAGGGTAGTAAGTATGAGAGTGTTATTATACATCCCTAAAGGATAGATAAACATAGAATTTGTTAAGAAATTGGTTACCTTGATAAACCAGGAAGCATGCATAGAGATAAACAAGGAAGCACACATAGAGATAGAACCAAAAAAAAAACATAGATAGAGATAGAATTTATTTATTTAGGGATTGGGTACATTTACAAATAAGGAAGCAAAGATTTATGTTGTTTATCAATGTTTTAATTTTTTTTTAAAGAAACAAGAGTGACTCAAATTAATATAATTTTGATGATTTTATTATCGTTATTAGATCCTTATTGTAATAATTTTTTTTAAAAAACATTAAGATTTTATATATTATTCAAAGTACTTTAAAATTAAGCTAATGTTTTACAGCGGTTCACTACTTTAAGGTGTAGTGGAGGTGAAATGAGGTGGTTGATCATTAAGCCTATTAGAGTGCATAGTTAAAAGAAGGAATGTTGGTGATAACTGGAGGGGCATTGACCTTCACACCCCTCTTGTGATTCTATGACACTTATGATGGAGCATTCATCAAGAAACAAGTGTCTCGATAAGTTGTTTAGTAGCATGTGAGAATTAAATTCTCAAACCATGACATTCTTTATTCTATCCTTGGCAATGCTTGTAAGTTGTAGTTATGGATTGTACTATGCTCAGGTGGGTGTATGTATGTGGGCTTTATATTGATGCATTTCGACCTTGGCCTCATTATCAACTGACTCTTTGAAAGAAGGAACAAAAGGGATCAAGGGTTGTGAGATTTATATTGTCTTGATTGTAGTGAGTTCACCTTTGGTCTAATATACTCTCCCCTCTACAAAAATAAGTCATTTCCATTACATGAATCATTGTTTCATTTTGTATGACCTCAAGGAGGTTTAGATTGGTTTGAAAAGATGAAAGTGAGAGATTGCTAAGGAACATAGTACTATAGTTAACTCCATCATAAAATAGAGTGATTGGCAAGAAGAATTGGAGTGCAAGATGAAGGTCGACAATAGGGTAAGAGACTCTTGTGCCATTGAAACAAAAACACAATTATTAGAAATAAAACAACCAAAGAAAGAGTTCTTTGTGTTTATGGCAATATCTCATTGACAATGTTTGGAGTAGGACATCAAATTAGGGGCACGGAGTGCATTGATTAATATGATAATATCCTATTTACAACTTATGTGGGAAGTGTTGTGCCCTCCTTCCCATCTAATTTCTAAAGTTGGGACCTCGGGGCAAAAGAGTTTTGTCATGTAATTTTTGAAGACATACAAGTCAAACACTTTGTTATGGAGACAAAGTCCTCATCTAGTATTGACAATTCCATGAATTAAATGGACAGTGCTATATGTATCAAGGGACGAACCTTAAACTTTCAAGTGAGCATGAAAGGGTAGAATCTTTAGTTTCTCTTTTTTTCTCTTCTTTTAAATGTAATATATTTTGTCATTATATTAATATAATATCTTAATTTGTAAAATACTATATTTATTAATAACTTTTATTAAATTAAATTAAAATGAATAAGCAATTTTATAATATCTTAATTTGTAAAATAATATATTTATTAATAACTTCTAATTTAATAAGCAATTTTTTTTTTTAAACGACAAGCAATATAATATTAACTCTAAGCTGTGATATATATATAATCTTAACTTTAAGTTGTGTGATATATATCTATGACTTTTACATTTCCACGTTGTACAATTCTGTTGCAACTTATTTAATATAAAATTCTAACTATTATTGTAAAAAAATATTAAATTATTAATATAAGTAAATGATTGATCGAGAAAAGGAAAAACTTTTGTAAAGCGAGTAGGTAAGATGTTTTTTGGCTTTATTGAAATAAAGCTTAATAACATAAAGGTATTTCCATATGAATGGATAGATATACTTTGGACCACAAAGGATTTAATTTAAGATTTAATTCAAGTTTCGTTTATGTGACATCATGCTGACCAAATGCAACCTATATCTTCGTCGGAGAGAGCTCCTAGTGCGGGCAAAAGTTGTTTGATTCTCATTGTG
Source organism: Picea sitchensis (assembly GCA_010110895.2). NCBI lineage: Eukaryota > Viridiplantae > Streptophyta > Pinopsida > Pinales > Pinaceae > Picea > Picea sitchensis. The sequence continues at coordinate 73,528 of SNQJ01S0030070.1, forward strand.
CAAAGTAATTATCAAACATGATGTCTTTGTAAAGTATTCTCACCTTTATGCATGGAAGGATAAAAATAAAAAAGGTGGAATTTTTATTTTAATTTTATTTTTTCAATAGAAAATTCTCACCAATTAGTATAATTTTTTACAAAGTAAAATAACACTTCAACATATTATAGCTTTTCCATCATTGGTAGGCCAACAATATAATTTCAAAAATAGAAATTAGTATAGGCTGTCCACTTCTATCATTTTATCTTTGATAGAAATAAAATAGTATCAAAACACATAGTCTTCAAGATAATAAAGAAAATGACATAGTCAATAGATCAAAAGACATAACACGATTGATAAAAACTGCCAAATCCAAAACAACCTAGAAGAGATTTATGGTCGATATAGGCCCAACCGTCCCCATATCCCAAACGAAATAATATAGTCTTCCTTTTGGAGTTAGGAGTGCTAGTTTGGATAGATCGTCAACTTCTTTATTGAATTCCTGGAAGAAGTGATGGTATTGGATACCATGAAAGTATGAAGCCAAGTTTTCTGTTCTGTTCTTCCAACCTTCAATGTCAGTAGCCTGAAGCTTTCCTTTGTGATTTAACCAGTCTATCACCACTTTGGAATCCCCCAATATCTGTATCTTTTGTATATTCCACTGCTTTGCGAGAAATAGAGTCGCCCATACACCCATAAGTTTGGCCTTTGTATTGGTACATGCCCCACAATTTAAATACCACTTGTAGACTTTTGAATCTAGCATTTTAAAAACACGCCTAGCACCACAATGATCACCCCCTGAACTAGACGCTCCATCAAAACAAGCCACAGTGTAACCTTCTAAATGAGTGACTGTGCAAGTTTTTGTGGTCTTATATTTCAGAGAAGATATGATTTTGTTATGTGCGCCAATGATCTTTATAACCATAGCCACGACTGAAGGTATTTTGTCTTCAAAAATGGCTTTATTTCTCTCCAGCCATATATACCAACAAGTGTATGCTGCCAACTTTTTTGAAACTGAATTATCCTACGTCCACTCCTCTAAACAGTCTGACAGCGTGGGCCCTGACCACAAAATCCTAAATTTTAATAGCATTGATAATCTGGACCAGACCTTTTATGTAAACATACAGTGAATAAACAAGTGGTTTATGTCTTTAGTGCCCAATTTGCATAAAATACACATACCTGGGCCTTCCCAGCCTTTCTTTTGGAGGGTGTCCCAAGTCAATATCTTGTTTGTAGCTGCCAGCCAAAGGAATAGTTTTATTTTTAATTGAAGTTTCCATTTCCAAAATCTCACCTTCCATCCCCGATCCTTCTGATAATCTTGGGTAGATATGAGCGCGACGTAAATGCTTTTCACACTAATCTTCCTAGAAGTATCACCCCCTGTCCACAAAAGTGTATCCTTATTATCAGAAAGTGCAGCCTCCGCTCCTTGAAGTTCTTTTATAAAGTCATCCCATTATGTAGCAATAGCACCAGAGAGCCTCAAATCTACGTTGTTTAACCATTGATCTTCCGGGGAAGTAGCCACATGTATTTTTGAAGCTTGTGCTAATACCACTATCCTATGCTGAAACAAACGAGAGATAAGATCATCCGAGAGAAAGGCCTTTTCACCTAAGCCAAGGATCCTATCTCTACCAATCAATATGAGTTGACTAGTACCCGGGCACCAACTGAGCCAATGATTTAATACATGAGCAGAGTGTATCAGATTAGACCACATTCTAGACGCTACATGATATATATGATTTTCCAAACGGAACCAGTTGATGACAGTACAATTTGGTAAATATTTGTCCATT
>SNQJ01S0030071.1:3340-20901 GCA_010110895.2 Picea sitchensis
CAGGGGATTGTTTGTTAGGGTCATTTTTTTCATACTTTGGTTGTTGTGGATTTGCAGACCCAAATTCTCATTTTTTCTGGTGCTCAATTTTAACAACATATCGATAAGCAACACCGAGTGATGAGATGTCCAAAAATTCCATTTCAGTCTAGATGTATTTGTGTAGAGCCCCACGGTATTTCAAAACCAAATGTCGCTTGGAGTCTTTGATACCCAACTTGGTGCGTAAGGTATGGAAGGTATTGGTGAACTCCAAAACTGCTTGCCCCCTCTCTTGCTACACTGTGGTCCATCTCATTTACTGGTCCTCGTAGTTGCTAATAGGGTAATACTGTTCTTTTACCGCATCCACAAAAAAGTTCCAAGTGGGCTCCGCCCCATATATTCCATACTCCTCTGTGGAACTTTGTTCCCAGTAAGTTTCCCNTTCCTACCAATGTTTGACATGAGGGAGAGCTTTAAGGAGTGCGAAGGTGATCTTTTCTTTGTCTGAAAAATTGTGAACAGAGAAATAACCTTCTAGCAAAGTTAACCATTTTTCTAGGGCTTCTGCATCTATTTGTCCTTCAAATACAGGAATATCAAAATTAACTTGTACCTTGAATGGCGAGGTGTCTCCAAAGTGGCCGCTTAATGAATATGCGCCTGTTTCTATCGGCAATCGTTGAAGGATGTGGGCAAAATTCTCCATCATTTTGTCCCTCTGTCACGTGAGAGCTTGCCCAAGCAACAGATTGATAGGATCGTCTGCTCCATTTTTTTTCTTTTCTTCCGCCATTCAGGGTTTCTTCGGTGTGCGAGAGCGATTGTCTTCAAGAGAGACAAGCTCAAGACCCAACTTTCTATACTCGGACCTCGTTGGGGACATGCACTGAAAAAAACAATCAAGAGCAGTCTGCTCTTATACCACTGATCCAGATTATTTTTGGCACGAAATGAGATCGGAGATATAATAAAGAAATGCAAAGAGATATCACAAATATTCAATAATATAACAGAATGTATCAGAGATGCAACCATAAACATAGATATACAGTAATACATGATTTCTATTAATGAAACAAATGTACAGAGACTGTAAAAATACAGAGTGAAAGACTTGCTAGAATGGTGGCAGCTTATCTCTGAGAAGAGATGTGACGACTACTCGCATTTGCAAGAATATGATTATAATGAGGCTCTGAAGGCCTTTTTACAATAAATGGGAATGCCAAAATTCCTACACATCTAAAAACCTAACCCTAGGAGATAAAGCGCCAAAAGTCATGTGGGCCCCGATTTGGTAAGTTAGTACATCAACTTCCCCGAGTCGTAACTTTTGCATACGATCTCTGTTTTAGGCATTTGAAAGCTCGTTGGAAAGTTATCTTTGAGGAGATTCATTTTGGGGTCTCAATCATGCTTTCAGCTAACATTGAGAAACTTGATCTCGAAAAACCTTCATTTAGGCCCTCAAAATGGCCCTGGAAGTTAAAACCTACTAAAAATAGTAAATTGCCAAAATTGTCAGAAAACTGTTTTGAGCCATTTGGAAAAGGTGGGTGGCCACTAATATCTACCTGGATCAATCCTCCCTCCTTAATAAGAAATGGTCTCCATTGCGTTGAGTTCCCGGGGAAGAGGGAAAAGTGTTTGTTGAATCTGCATCTTGGTGAGCTGCTTGTCTTGTTGGAGACGTCGTGTTGCTCAGTTTGTGGAAATCTGTCACGAACCTGTTAAGGTTGAGGATGTTCAAAAAGTCAAGTACATGAGAGGACGATGTGCAGAAGGAATATTTGCACTTTGCTGCAGCCTTGTCGACCTGCTTCTGTTGGATATAAGGTGCTTGGGGCAAGGCTGTAGTGGTTGCAGTGTCCTTTTGTTCTCCTTTTGAACATATTGTGAAGAAGCTGAATTTTATAGTATTAGATACTACCTTGCGACACTTTTTAAGTGGAACAGTAGTCGGAACTACCTCTTGTATTCTGTAGAGATGACCCCCCAAAGTAACAATGAAACTACGGGGTCGAGAATCACAAACAACATGGCATCTCAACATATATGGTTGGCCCAAGAGAACATCACAGACATCTGGTGGGGCAACATCACATAATACCTCATCCTTGAAGGGTTGGATGTCGTATGACAATCGACACTGTTGGCTGACACAGAGATCTTGTCCTTGCCGAAGCCACCCGATGTTGTATGGCTACAAGTGTGGTGTTGTCAACAATCCCAACTGTTTGTCAACCTCTGTTGAGATGAGGTTTTTCTGGCTTCCACTATCAACAATAAAATGTAGCGGGGTCCCCTTCACCCACATATGTGAATGAAAAAGGCACTGCCCCTCTTCAGGATCTGTTGGTTCTTCTGGTTGAATTGCTGCAGTCATGACAATAGCAGTGGGGTCTACGTCAATGATCTGTCCTTTACCATTATTTTCATAATCATATTCTGAATTAGGGTTCAGCTCCTTGTCTTTGATCTCGGCCACCAATGACTGTTTTGAGCAACATTCATCGGTGTTGTGCCAGGGTCTTTTGTGGAAATCAAACCATTTTTTGGTGTCCTTCTTTGTCTTCCCGTGACCCTTCTTTTCCTATGTCTTGTACTGGTTTTCGAGGGACTATTTGTTAAGGCTGTCTTTGTCATACTTTGGTTGTTTTGGATTTGCAGACCCGAATTCCCATTTGTTCTGGTGCTTAAATTTCTGCAAAATTTTAACAACACATCGATAAGCAGCACCGAGTGATGAGATGTCCAAAAAATCCATTTCAGTTTGGATGTATCTGTGTAGAGCCCCATGGTATTTCATAACCAAATGTCGCTCGGAGTCTTTGATACCCAACTTGGTGTGCAAGGTATGGAAGGTATTGGTGAACTTCGGAACTGCTTAGCCCCTCTCTTGTCGTAGTGTGGTCCATCTCATGTACTGGTCCTCATAGTTTCCAACGGGGTAATATTGTTCTTTTACCGCATCCACAAAAAAGTCCCAAGTGGGCTCAGCCCCATATATTCCAGACTCTTCTATGGAACTTTGCTGCCAGTTAGTTTCCCACCAATGTTTGACATGAGGGAGAGCTTTAAGGAGTGTGAAGGTGATCTTTTCTTTGTCTGAAAAATTATGAACAGAGAAATAACCTTCTAGTAAAGTTAACCATTTTCTAGGGCTTATGCATCTATCTGTCCTTCAAATACAAGAATATCAAAATTAACTTGTACCTTGAAGGGAGAGGTGCCTACAAAGTGGCCACATGATGAAGATGTGTCTGTTGCTATCGGCAAGTGTTGAAGAATGTGGGCAAAATTCTCCATCATTTCGTCCCTTTGTCGCATTAGAGCTTGCTCAAGCAGCAGATTGATAGGATCGTCTGCTCCATTGTTTTTATTTTCTTCTGCCATTGAGGGTTTCTTGGGTGTGCGAGAGCAATTGTATTCAAGAGAGACAAGATCGAGACCAAACTTTCTATACTCGAACCTCATTGGGGACATGCACCGAAAAAAACAACCAAGATCAGTTTGCTTTGATACCACAGATCCAGATTATTTTCATCACGAAATGAGATCGGAGATATAATAAAGAAATCCAAAGAGATATCACAGAGACTCAATAATATAACATAATGTATCAGAGATGCAACCATAAACATAGATATATAGTAATACATGATTTCTATTAATGAAAGAAATGTACAGAGACTGTAAAAATATAGAGTGAAAGACTCGCTAGAATGGTGGCAGCTTATCTCTAAGAAGAGATGTGACAGCTACTTGCATTCGCAAGAAGATGATTAAAATGAGGCTCTGAAGGCATTTTTACAATAAACGAGAATGCCAAAATTCCTATACATCAAAAACCTAACCCTAGGAGATGAAGTGCCAAAATTTATGTGGGCCCTGTTTGGGTAAGTTAGTACATCAACTTCCCGGGGTCGTAACTTTTGCATACGATCTTTGTTTTAGGCGTATGATAGATCGTTTGAAAGGTATCATCAAGGAGACTTTGTTTTTGGGCTCAATCATGCCTTTGGTTATCAATAATAATCTATATCTTGAAAAACCTTCATTTAGGCCCTCAAAATGGCCCCGAAAGTTAAAACCTACTAAAAATAGTAAATTGCCAAAATTGCCAGAAAACTGTTTTGAGCCATTTGAAAAAGGTGGGTGGCCACCGATATATACCTAGATCATCCTCTCTCATTAGGAAGCAATGGTCTCCATTGCATTGAGTTCTTGAGGGAGAGGGAAAAGCATTTGTTGAATCTGCATCTTGGTGAGCTGTTTGTCTTGTTGGAGACGTTGCACTGCTCGATTTGTGGAAATTTGTCACGAACCTGTTGAGGGTGAGGTTGTTCAACAAGTCGAGATACATGAGAGGATGATGTGCAGAAGAAATATTTTCACTTTTCTCCAGCCTTTTCGACCTGCTTCTGTTGGATATAAGGTGCTTGGGGCAAGGCTGTAGTGGTTGCGGTGTCCTTTTGTTCTCCTTTTGAACAAATTGTGAAGAAGCTGAATTTTGCAGTATGAGATACTACCTTGCAGAACCTTTTAGGTGGAATAGTAGTTGGAACTACCTTTGGTATTATGTAGAGATGAAACCCCAAAGTAACAATGACACTACGGGGTCGAGACTCAAAAACAACATGGCATATACACATATATGGTTGGCCCAAGAGAATATCACAGACATCTAGTGGGGAAACATCACATAATACCTCATCCTTGAAGGGTTGGATGCCATATGACAATCGACATTGTTGTCTAACACGGAGATCTCATCCTTGGCGAAGTCACTAGATGTTGTATGGTTGCGATTGTGGTGTTGTCGACAATCCCAACTATTTGATGACCTCTGTTGAGATGAGGTTTTTCTGGCTTTCACTATCAACAATAAAATGCAGCAGGGTCCCTTCACCCACATCTGTGAATGAAAACGGTGCTCCCCCTCTTCAGGATCTGTTGGTTCTTCTGGTTGAATTGTTGCTGGCGTGACAATAGCAGTGGGGTCTGCGTCAATGATCTGTCCTTTACCGGTATTTTCAGAATCATATTCAGAATCAGGGTTCGGCTCCTTGTCTTTGTTCTCGGCCACCATTGAATGTTTTGAGAGACATTCATCGGTGTTGTGCCAAGGGATTTTGTGGAAATCACACCATTTTCTGGTGTCCTTCTTTGTCTTCCCATGAGCCTTATTTTCCTGTGTCTTATACTGGTTTTCGGGGGATTGTTTGTTACGGTCGTCTTTTTCATACTTTGGTTGTTGCAGATTTGCAGACCCGAATTCCCATTTGTTCTGGTGCTTAAATTTCAGTTAAATTTTAATAGCATATTGATAAGCAGCACCGAGTGATGAGATGTCCAGAAAATCCATTTCAGTCTGGATGTATCTGTGTAGAGCCCCACGGTATTTCAAAACCAAATTTCGCTCGGAATATTTGATACTCATCTTGGTGCGCAAGGTATGGAAGGTATTGGTGAAATCCAGAATTGCTTGACCCCTCTCTTGTTGCAGTGTAGTCCATCTCATTTACTGGTCCTCATAGTTGCCAATAGGGTAATACTGTTCTTTTGCCGCATCCACAAAAAATTCCCAAGTGGGATCGGCCCCATATATTCCAGACTCCTCTATGGAACTTTGCTCCCAGTAAGTTGCCCACCAATGTTTGACATGAGGGAGATATTTAAGGAGTGCGAAGGTGAACTTTTCTTTGTCCAAAAAATTGTGAACAGAGAAATAATCTTCTAGTAGATTTAACCATTTTTCTAGGGCTTCTGCATCTATCTATCCTTTAAATACAGGAATATGAAAATTAACTTGTACCTTCAAGGGCAAGGTGCCTCCAAAGTGGCTGCTTGATGAATATGCATCTGTTTCTATTGGAAATCATTGAAGGATGTGGGAAAAATTCTCCATCATTTCGTCCCTCTGTCGCGTGAGAGCTTGCTCAAGCAACAGATTGATAGGATCGTCTACTCGATTGTTTTTCTTTTCTTCCGCCATTGAGGGTTTCTTGGGTGTGCGAGAGTGATTGTCTTCAAGAGAGACAATCTCAATACCCAACTTTCTATACTCGAACCTCGTTGGGGACATGCACTGAAAAAAAAAATCAAGAGCAGTCTTCTCTGATACCACTGATCCAGATTATTTTCGGCACGAAATGAGATCAGAGATATAATAAAGAAATGTAAAGAGATATCACATATATTCAATAATATAATAGAATGTATCATAGATGCAACCATAAACAAAGATATACAGTAATACACGATTTCTATTGTTGAAAGAAATGTACAGAGACTGTAAAAATACAGAGTGAAAGACTCGCTAGAATGGTGGCATCTTATCTCTGAGAAGAGTTGTGACGGCTACTCGCATTCACAAGAAAATGATTACAATGAGGCTCTGAAGGAATTTTTATGATAAAAAAGAATGCCAAAATTCCTAGACATCCAAAAACCTAACTCTAGGAGATGAAGTACCAAAAGTCATGTGGGCCCTGTTTGGATAAGTTAGTACATCAACTTCCCAGGGTCATAACTTTTGCATACGATCTATGTTTTAGGCGTATGATAGCTCGATGGAAAGGTACCGTCGAGGAGATTAATTTTGTGGTCTCAATCATGCCTTTGACTATCATTGAGAACCTCGATCTCGAAAAACCTTCATTTAGGCCCTCAAAATGGTCCCGGAAGTTAAAACCTGCTAAAAATAGTAAATTGCCAAATTGCCAGAAAACTATTTTGAGCCATTTGGAAAAGGTGGGTGGCCACCGATATCCGCCTGGATCAATATTACTCATGTGGATCGAGTTCTCCATCTAATCTCTCTGCACCAACTTTTCCTGAAACAATCTAAATGTGCTTTTGGTGCCTCAGAAGTGGAATACTTGTGTCATCTGGTTGGCAAGGATGGTGTCAAGGTGGATCCAAAAAAGATTGAAGCTATGAAAGACTGGCCGCAGACAAAGACTCTCAAAAGCTTGCGTGGATTTCTGGGCTTAACAGGGTATTATCACAATTTTGTTAAGAATTATGGAAAGATTTCAACACGTCTCACTGCTCTCCTAAAAAAGAACTCTTTCACTTGGACTCCAGTCGCTGCTCAAGCTTTTCAAACCTTGAAGATTGCCATGTGCACCACTCTGGTTCTGGCCCTTCCTGATTTCACAAAGACCTTTGTGTTAGAATGTGATGCCTCAGGGAAAGGAATTAGTGTTGTCCTTATGCAAGAGGGTAGACCTTTAGCCTTCACCAGCAGGCAACTATCTGAAAGGAATTTGGGCAAACCCATCTATGAAAAGGAAATGTTGGATATTTTGCATGCCATTGATCTATGGCGTCCTTATCTCTTAGGGAAACATTTCCAAATTAAGACAGACCATCAAAGCCTCAAGTATTTTCTGGAACAATGCATTTCCTCCCCGGAGCAACAAAAATGGGTGACTAAGCCCTTTGGATATGATTATGAGTTCATTTATAAGAAAGGCAAAGACAATGTGGTGGCAGATGCACTTTCCCCAAAATATGGACAATACGGATTCCTTTTTTCTCTTTCCTTCATTGTACCAGATTAGCTCCAAGCCATTCGCCAGGAATGGCTATAATATCCCAAAAGTTTGCATCTGATATAGCAATTGCAGTCCAATGCTCCATCTCCCCTAGGGTACTCTTGGCTCTAGGATGAGCTTCGATACAAAGGCCGTTTGTATTTAAGTAAACAATCAAAGCTTAAATCCATGGTCCTTTCTGAGCTTCATGCTACACCCACAGCGGGGCACTCCGGGTTCACCAAAACCTATGATAGGGTCAAACGTTCTTTTTTCTGGGATGGTATGAAATAGAAATCCATAATTTTTTCACTGAATGTGATGTGTGTCAATGCAACAAGGGAGAAACAGTCAAATCTCTGGGCACACTACAACCGCTCCCGATTCCACCTGCTATTTGGAAGGATATATCTATGGAATTTATTATCGGCTTACCTAAATCGAGAAATAAATCAGTCATAATGGTGGTTGTTGATCACCTTTCCAAGTATGCTCACTTATGTGCTCTTCAACACCCATTTACTGCATCCACGGTGGCTCAAATTTTCACGGACCAGGTCTTCAAGCTTCATCGCATGCTGCACTCTATTGTTTCTGATCATGACCCAACTTTGGCAAGCAATTTTTGGCAAGAACTATTCAAGCTACATGGCACCCAATTGCATCTTAGCATAGCTTATCATCCTTAGACTGATGTTCAAACGGAAGTTGTCAACAAGTGTTTGGAAACCTATCTGAGGTGTTTTGCCTCTGAAAAGCAAAATCAGTGGGCTCAATGGTTACCCCTCGCTGAATGGTGGTACAACACTTCCTACCATACAACTACACACATGACTCCTTTTGAAGCGGTATATGGATAGAATCCACCTTCAGTTCTCTCATACTTATCGAGTACCTCGAAGGTCCAGGCGGTTGACCAAACGCTCACAGTTCGAGAGGCTATTATCCGTACCCTCAAAGAGAACTTGGTCGTGGCACAGAATCACATGAAGCAATAAGAAGATCAAGGTCGCTTTGAACGTCAATTTGCAGAAGGGGATCAGGTGTTTCTGTGACTACAACCTTACAAGAAAACTTCCCTCAAGGTCAAGCATTGTCAGAAGTTAGCGCCCAAATTTTATGGTCCTTATACAGTTCTCAAGCATGTGGGACAAGTCTCCTATCAGTTAGCTCTGCCTAGTCATTCGAAGCTACATCCTGTTTTTCAAGTTTCATGCTTAAAGAAGGTGATTGGAACAAGGTGCCAAATTCAAACCAACCTTCCCGAGTTAGTTGAATAAGGATCCATTTGGCTACATCCAAAAGCAGTTTTGGACTAGCGTGAGCATCGCCTGCGTCAGAGAACCATCAAGGAAGCGCTATTCCAGTGGAAAGATACAACTCAAACAGATGCCACTTGGGAACCAGCTACCATTCTATAGTAGTTTCTACATCTCAATCCTTGAGGACAAGGTTTTTTTTAAGGGGGTGGACATGTTAGGGTCCTAACCCGCACATAGGTAGAGAAATATATTCGGATGTAATAAAGGTCAATATTAATAAGGCCTTTCAATAAAATAGAATAAGGCGGATGTAAGAAGGCCTAATAGAAGCTTCCGCTTCTAGAAGGATATTCCTCTAGATGCTTCTTTTGATAGACATATTTAGTATAAATAAGGGTCGAGGGTATGAGAACCCTAGCTTGGAGATTATTGTAATAGAGCACTACTCGACTGGAGGTTTCCCCCTTGAAGAGGCCCGTGAACATTGCTTTCTGAATCAAAGTGTTATTTCTGTTGTTGTTCTCATATCATTTATGTGTTATGGTGGAGATTATGTCGGTTATATTACTATTATTCTGCCATTTCTAGCATTTTATTTCTATTCGGCATACTTTTTATATCTGGTATATTACACTGTATACTTAACCTGGGAGAGTTTGTCACTAGGGCCAACCTGTACATCACAACCTTAGGGTCTTATGACATCGTGATCGGTATGGACTGGTTGGAATTGCATGATGCGATACTCGACTATAAGATGAAATGGTTGAGCTTGGTCGATGACGAGGGATAGAGATGCGTGATTGTAGGTCGGAACCAGGGAGTCTCCCTGAGGTTCATCTCTTCCTTGTAGCTACGAAAGAGAATGTGAAAGGGATGTAAGATTTATGCGATCCTTGCGTTAAAATAGAAGGGAGTAGCGGAAGGTCTAGAAGACCTTTTGGTGGTGAGAGAGTTTGTGAACATATTCCCTGACGAGTTACCTGGGATGTCGCCAGAGAGCGAGTTGGAATTTACCATCGATCTAAAATTGGGAACTGAACTGATAGCATGAATGCCTTGTCAGATGTTGTCCCTAGAGTTACAGGAGTTGAAAATGAAACTGGAGGAGTTGTTGGACCTAGGACTTATATGTCCAAGTGTGTCACCGTGGGGTGGACTTGTTATCTTCATACAAAAGAAGGATGGGTCATGGAGACTCTGCATTCCCTATCGTCAATTGAACAAGGCAATGATCAAGAATCAATATCTGTTGCCAAGGATTGATGATTTGTTTAATTAGATGAAAGGCACAACGATGTTTTCAAAGATCTACTTGAGATCGGGGTATCACCAGTTACGGATCCAGGAGGACGACATCCCTAAGACCACCTTTAAGACAAGGTTTGGACATTACGATTTTATTGTTTTACCATTTGAACTAACGAACGCCCTAGGGGTATTCATGAGTTTGATGAGCCGATTGTTTCGCAAATACTTAGAAAAGTTCATCTAAGTATTCATTGATGATATTTTTATTTACTCTCAGACGATGGAGGAGCGTGAAAAGCACTTGCGCATGGTGCTACAATGTCTACGAGATAACAAATTGTATGGGAAATTGTCTAAATGCTCATTTTATCAATTGAAGATTCACTGCATAGGGCATGTCATCTCCGACGTAGGTATTGTTTTGGATCCAGCAAAGGTCCAGGCTATTCTGGAATGGCCTGTGCCAACGAATTTCCACGAAGTGCGTAGCTTCTTGGGTTTAGTGGGATACTATCAACGGTTCGTCGAGGGTTTTTCGAAGATAGAAAATCCGATTACGAAATTTCAGAAAAAGAACAAGAAGTTTATTTGGATCGAGAAATGCACGGAGGCATTTCGGAGGCTAAAGGAGTTGTTGATGACATCACCAATACTGAAGGTCCTTGACATGGACGCAGACTTCCTGGTGTGTACTGACACATGCAAGGAAGGCTTAGGCGGAGTCTTGATGCAAGATGGTCGATTGATCTCTTACATCTCGATAAAGTTGAGAAGGCATGAGGGGCAATATTAATGCATGATTTGGAGTTGTTATCCATTGTTTATTCCTTGAGAGTTTGGAGACACTACCTTATTGGACAAAAATTTGACCTAAAAATGGACCATTGTGGTCTACAACACATATTTACGCAAAACGACTTGAACAGGTGACAAAAACGTTGGTCGGAACTACTTAGCGAGTACGATTTCAAGATTACTTACATAAAGGGAACAATGAGCAGAGTGGTTGATGCATTGATTCGAAGACCACACATATTTTTGGTGATGCCTCTTTAGACGAATCTATGTGAAAAGATTCTAACTTTATAGTGTGACGATGATTGGTACAAGGAGGTCAAGGATTTTATCGAACAAAACACAATGATGGTACCAAAATTTGAAGGATTTACTATGGACAACGACGGATTGTTGATATTTAAAAGTTGAATTTGTGTATCGTCCAACGACGAGTTGAGGAGTTTGATCCTAAATGAGCCTCACAAAGCAGTGTACACAGCTCACCCAAGAGTCATGGAGATGAGTTCAAACCTTAAACCCTTATTCTTCTAGAAAGGAATGAAGGAAGACATAGTCAACTACGTGGAAAGATGTCTAGAATGTCAGCATGTGAAGGTTGAACATAGACATCTAGCAGGATTACTACAACCACACGTTATTCCGAAATCAAAATGGGAGGTCATTTCGATGGATTTCATTGTTGGAATTCCATTGACGGCAAGCAGACATGACTCGATTTTTGTAGTAGTCGACACTCTGACAAAGAGTGCTCATTTTATTCCTACGCGAATGATGTATCGGGCACCTGACATAGCTATAGTTTTCATTAGTGAGAATGTGAGGCTGCATGGCATGCCTAAGAGGATAATATTTGATAGAGGATCGGTCTTTACAGGACTATTTTGGACTAGTTTCTAAGAGGCCTTGGGAACCCATCTTAACTTTAGTACCGCATATCACCCAGAGACAGATGGGAAGACCAAAAGAACAAACCAAATATTGGAGGATATGTTGTGCATCTACTTTATGGACCAACAAAATCATTGGAAAGAGTTCTTTCCACTGGTAGAATTTTCATATAACAACAGTTATCAAAGCACCATTAAGATGGCACCTTTCGAGTTTCTCTAGGGGTGACCATGTCGGACGCCTTTGAGTTGGGATCGGCTTGAGGATAGGGTCTTGGTGGGACCTGAAGCGATCCTTGAAATGGAAGATAAAATGAAAACAATAAGACAAAGGATCAAAGAAGCATAGGATCGACATAATAGTTATGTCGATGTGCACCATGTCGACCGTAGTTACGAAGTTGGCAATCGAGCCTTTTTGCGGGTGAAACCGAATAAGAGTTAGATCAAGATTGGAAAGGGTGCTAAACTCTCTCCTAGGTTCGTGGGACCTTTCAAGATTGTTGAAAAGAAGGGGCCCATGCCATATTGACTAGCCTTGCCTGATTCTTTGAGGCGTATGCACGATTTTTTTCACGTTTATGTTTTGAGACATTATGTTAGTGATCCTACACATGTTATTGACATGAGTTCCGTGTAGGTAGCGAACAAGGGTGCGCTATATTCCGCACTTGGCGACCTGGGAGGATGCATATGGTATGTGTCAGCAGTTTCCATTTTTGTTTGATAGCTAGACCTATGAAATTTTGATACACTTTATTTCGGCACTTATATACTGTGAAACTTTGGGACGAAGTTTGAAACAAGAGGGGGTGTATGTAACATCTCTCTCTTGCATGCACTGACCGAACTTATTCTTTGAGGACACTTCCATGCAAGTGATCCGGCTCATTATACTATTGGTTGTTGTGATTATGATTATGAGATATTGTGGATTGATGATATGTTATTTTGTTTTATTTACATAGATAGGTGCTATTGATTGGGTTCTCTTGAGTGTGCAGGACTCTAGACGTTGAGGATTTTGAGGCATCGATGAAACTCCTTGGACTCTGGATCGAGTCAGGGAGCGAACTGTTAGGGTTTGAATGTTATTGATGTGACATATCTACATATGATTAGATATTATGATGTTGACTATTATTGTTGACATGATTCATTGATGGATGAAGGCTGATGATAGCTTGTCAACCAGACTCACATTTGGAGTAAACGGCCCATGCACGAAAACCAGAGACATTAGGGAGAGGTGTGGCAGTAGCTCTACCACAACCTACTAGCACTCTCGTTGTGGTTCAAACTATAGGTTAACGATTACCTAGTTTGAGAGACCCGTGATGTCGTTAGGGAAAACTATGAAAGTCAGTCACGATTATTATAGGGGGCACGCAATAAGGCAGGGTCCTTATTCCTTATATGCCCTTAGTCTCCCACAAGATCACCTAACAGAGTATTGACTCTAGGGGTTTAACGTCTACCAAATTCATTCAAGAGGCGAGTGGCACCCTTGGAGCATGTAGTGCATCTTGAAGGGCACGTCGTGCAAAGAAAATGGAAGGAGGCAAGTGGCACCTTGGAGCATGTAGTGCGTCCTGAAGGGCACATCACAATTTTTAACTATTGTAAGTTAATAAAACTAATGCCTAGAAAACTATGCCTCCCTAGGATCTGGTCGGCCTTAAAATAAATGATGTGTTAAGTAAAGTTTAATAGCAAATTTTTTCCCTTAAGAACAATCACCTAGCCTAGTGAATTGAAAACCTAGGTTCGAGTAGAACCTTTGAACAAAAAAACAACTAATTAGACATGTAACAAGAAGGGGGTAAAGAAAATTCAATCATAAATAATTAAAATGAAAATTTTAATAAAGGTTTATTTAATAAAAGGGGTATTTAGATTTTTTTTTCTAAACCTGCTAATACTGAACTTAGTTATAAAAAGGGGAAACTTTAAGAACAAGAAAAACTTAAAGAAAAGGGGGAAACCTAAGGAAAAGGGGAAACTTAAAGAAAAGGGGAAACTTAAGAAAAATGGGAATGTCTAACTTAGTAAGGAATCTAGCATTTGGAACTTTCTATTTATGAACTCAACTAGGAGTTACGTAAGGTGTAAGTCATTTAATAATTGTAAGGGAACATTGGGACACTGAGGAGCGTTTTTAGAAATGCTTTTAGGTGGTTGAGGGAAATAGGAATATTTGATTAATTAATAAATTGATTTTATAGTACAACTAGGGGAAAGGGCAACATGTGTACGTGTGAGGTTTCTCTTAACTAAATAAATGAAAAAGAAATATAATGAGGGTTGGGGAAACTAATGACTAAGAAACTCTATAAAATAGATGGATCAGGAGGAGTAGGGATCACATTTGTCTTGTGTAACGTTACTTTGTTGAAATTTTATCTTGACTAAGTTTCACTTGTGAGAGTTGGGATACCCATCTCGGGTAACGAGTGGTAGCTAGACCTTGCGAGGTGATTTGGGTGCTAGCATTCTCTGGTATTGTGTGTGTGGACCCTTTGCGGCTCGGGGGGATCGGGGGGAAGAAGAGTGCCCCTAGCTTTGGCTAGGAGGTACTGGTGAGGTCTCATCGGTTGACAAGGAGGATTTGAATAGAGCGAACATGTGGGAGGACATCTTTTCCTCGTCGTTGTCGGGGAAGGTACACCTGTTAAAGTTGTTACCGCTAATAAAAATTTATTTTACAATTGTTTATTTTACTGTATTATGTTATCCATGTAATCCCTTTATCGCTTGTTTCATACTGTAAGAAACCGTTCTATCCACAATATCTTTTATTTCTGAGTTACTATCTAATTGTGCATGGCTAGAATGAGCCCTGGACTCAAAACATTGCATGTGTTTTCTTTATTCATTGATTGCACTTTGCTTCATTATTTTTTTCTCCTCGGAGAAGGTCTAGATGTAGATTTGTGTTTTTATCTTATGTTCATTTATCCTTTAAGTTTTTAGTTCATTCCTGAATAGTCGGCTAGGAGTCGAATTGAATATCTTTCACTGCAGTGTTAATGATTTAGATTCAAATGCATTTCTTTCTTGTGCATGGATAATAACTGTAGGATCATTTCTCTACCCAACAAGGAATTCTCTCCTAGGTGTTATTCCCTCCTTAGCCTCTTCGTTTATTGTGATATTTTTCTCGGCGTTTGATTCTCTGTGTTTTGATTCTCATAGTTGTATTGAATCTCTGTGAATCTATTCTCTGCATTTGATTCTCAGAGTTGTATTGTTTCTCTGTGTATTGATTCCTTGCATTTTATCTTTATTATTGTCCTCCACGGAGAAGATCTGAATGCATATTCGGTGTTGACAAATCGTTGATATTCCTTATATATTCTTCTTTTATTCTGTATGAAAATTTGTATGACCAGTCAGTTTAAAATTGCCTGGTTTAAATTTTATACCAGTCACTTTGATTTCGCCTTATTTAAAATCGCATTTACATCAGTCATTCACACCATTCAGTTTAAAATTCGCATTGTTGTATGTATAAAATCACAATGTAGCATGGTATGATATCGCATGGTATCATGGTATAAATTCGCACTATTGTATGTATAAAATCGCAATTTAACATGGTATGATATAGCATGGTAGCATGGTATAAATTCACACTATTGTGTGTATAAATTCGCATTGTAATATGGTCTAAAATCGCATGGTGGCATGGTATAAATTCGCATTGTTGTATGTATAAAATCGCAATGTAGCATGGTATGATATCGCATGGTAGCATGGTAGAAATTCACACTATTGTATGTATAAAATTGCAATGTAGCATGGTATGATATATCATGGTAGCATGGTATAAATTCACACTGTTGTATGTATAAAATCGCAATGTAGCATGGTATGATATCGCATGGTAGCATGGTATAAATTTTCACTATTGTATGTATAAAATCACATTGTAGTATGGTATGAAATTGCATGGTAGCACGGTATAAAATCACATTGTTGTATGTATAAAATTACAATGTAGCATGGTATGATATCACATGGTAGCATGGTATAAATTCACATTGTTTTATGTATAAAATCTCAATGTAGCATGGTATGATATCGGATGGTGGCATGGTATAAATTCGTACTGTAGTATGTATAAAATCGCATTATAGTATGGTATGAAATTACATGGTAGCATGGTGTAATTTTGCAGTTAAAGAGTTCACTATATTTTCGTAGTTAAATCATTCACTATAATTTCACAGTTGATGGTAATTTTATCACCAAAACTTCATAGTTAAATCGTTCACTGTAATTTTGCAGTTAACTTGTCTCATCTCCTTTATGGTAGAATGATAACACCACGTGCTGGATTAATCCTCTAAATAATTTTTATTATCAAGCTGTTTGGTTCAGCAAAGGCCTCATCTAACACATTTATAATCGTTTATGTTTTAAATAAATAAATAAATAAAACATTCCATTTTAGAAAGCAATGGGTAAATTTGCTTCATTCTAGCTAGGTATTGTGCTTTCCTGGATTCACTAAGGAATTCAAAACTGCTTAATTTAATTGATCTAATGCACCCATCAACAAATATTTATTCACAAAAATGTCCGCAATTTAGTCAATAAACAAAATACTTTTTCATCGATTTCACTTATAAACAAGTAAAAGTAGTTGGTTTAGACCATTCAGTTCGAAGAAGATTCAAAAAGATTTCATAGGAAAGACTAAATATAAAATTGTGAACCCTCTATTTTAATAAAGGACACTCTTATGTTCAGGAATAGTCACCAAGGTGTGTGATAGTTCACTCATTTTTAACAAGTCATAATGGTTTATTTGTGTTTTGTGTGTCACCGCCTTATAACTGATTACTCGCTTTTACAACAGGATTTATGGATAATTATTATAATGCATTATCTCCCGATAATAGGTCATTAGCTTTATAATAGTCTCAATTGTTTAATTGGTCGTACTAAGAAGCATTGCCGTAGGGAAGCTTTATTTTTTCCACAACAAGGAACTGTTTAAGGAATTATTGAAACCTTGCTTGGAAATCGGTAGTTATTCAATTATGATTTTTGTTGAAAATTTAACCCTGTTTGAGTGTCGTTACCTTGCGCATCATTAACTTGATTATTTGAGTGTTCTCATATATAATTCATTATAAGGTATGGTATTTATGTTGGGACCCTAGGCATTGGGTTACTATGTCTTGACTTTAGATATTCGTAACTGTTTCAGTTTGCACCTTAGTCACAATCATGCTTGTCGTGCAGTGGAGGCATGATTCCATATGATGGGATCAAGGCGCGCTTAAGCGACAAGCATGTATGATAACCTGGCTTGGATTCTTGTGCTTCTCGATGTGGGCGTAATGTTTGTTGTAAATGATGTTGTACTTGGTTCTGTAACGCCTTAATGTGGTTGATTTTTTCTCACCGTAGTGGTTCTAGACCTGGCCGATGAAAGATGTTTTGGTTGCGTGTTTTATGTTGTCCTTTAGCTTGTAGGCATTGTCTTCCTTGTGTTGGGAGGGTAGCCATTTTTATTTTTCTATTTGATTATCTCATGTTTTGTCCAGTTGCATGATGTGCTAGTATGTTGGGTCGTTGTTGTCTGTTTCCTTATTTGCGTGCATTGTGTTCATCATCAAGTTGTGTTGATTAATTTTTGTCATTGTTACCTTCCTGCTTAAAAAAAAAAAAATCCTCTGAGTTGCATCACATGTAGTCGTAGCGACGGGGGTTGCTACAATTAAACAATGTCGCCACATTTTTAATGCATGAATCAAAGTTGTTAATTCTAAATCGTGAGTCATAGTTTTGTTCATCTTCTTTCAATTTACGTGATTCATAAC
>SNQJ01S0030071.1:55547-72039 GCA_010110895.2 Picea sitchensis
AGCTAACATCAGAAGAACAAGCATGGTAGAGAAGAAAGAGGAAAAAGCAGCAAATAAGGAAGGAGACGAAAGCCAAACAATCATCCTAGACTAGTGCAACACCAACCATGGTTTTTATGCACTTCTTACTGATATATGATATTGACTATATTATCTGTTACGTACTGTTACAGTTATCTGTTACTTACTGTTATCTGTTACTGGATTAAGAGGACTGGTTCGGTTTCCCAGGGTGGCGGCCCAACTCCCTCATTTTTGGTTGCTTGTGCATTTACGATGGCCCTGATCTGGTTTCCTTTTTGGCAGATCCGGGGACCCCTCCTTAATGCTACTTTTGTACTATAGTGTTACACTAATATAGATTTTCAACTCACTTACAAAAAAAAAAATTTACAAAATTTACATGCCACGCAGATGATAGCTAAGAGATAGAAAATAAGAATATCCTACTTCAATTTGTACCACAAGAATATTATTGAGATCACCTTTCAACAAATGTGGTTCTTTATGATGTGACTTGTCTAAATAACCAAGAGTTGCATATAAACCCTAAGAGAATGTGTGAATATATCCTTGTGAAAGAACAATAGTGAAAGCATTGCCATGACTACTTGCCAAGTGAAAATTCCTTTCAAGGACTCCACTAGTTGTAGAGTAGTAGAAGTTCTAGAGCCTTCAACCTCGTATTTTGAGTCACTAAAAGAGTCTTTCGAAAATCCATAAACGTGTCCTACATGATAGATAAGAATTATATGGCCTACTCCTATATTTGACTAGATCATATGAATCTCTTAAAGAGACATGAATATCAATGATGTAACCTTATGTTTGACACATTTTTCCTTCTTATGCCTAAGAATATTCTTGTTATGTCTAAGAATGTTTTTCTTGTGTGGACCCTTTTATATAACACTTTAGTCATGCAAATACAGAGGTAATTCCCTTGTGAGTATATATGCACCTCACATTGTGTGGACCCTTTTATATAACACTTTAGTCATGCAAATATAGAGGCAATTCCCTTGTGAGTATATATGCACCTCACATACTTTGGAACTAGTTCAGAGTTTGAGGTATTCTCACTTATTCAAAGTATATGACAAATGGAAAAGTCAGAGTTTGAGGTATTCTCACTTATTCAAGGTATATGACAAATGGAAAAGTGTTAAAAAATATGTGTCACCCATATTAAATATGTGAATCGTACATATGGAAGTGCATGGAAACTAAACATATTCACTCAAAATATATTTTGTTATTTTGAAAAAGTTGTTTTTAAAATTATACATTAATTTTTTCATTGAAAATGATATTATTGGAGATAAATAATTCTTCACCATCTTTCAAAATAATACCAATTCTAAAATAATGGACTAAACCAAGTACTAGTGCCAAATCTAATAAATTTATTATTGGATTTAGATGGTTAACCCGAACGTGGACAAGGTGTCACATTTATTACCAATTCTAAAATAATGGACTAAACCAACTACTAGTGCCAAATCTGATAAAGTTATTCTTGGATTTAGATGGTTAACCACAACGTGGACAAGGTGTCTACATCCATTGACGTCCTCAGCGAATAAGAAATTCAATACCAACCAAAAGCCCTTTATGAATGTGCAGATCGTGTAAAGTGGTACCGAATTTAATAAATTTAAAATGCAATAAATATTTTATGGGCAAGAACCACCAAAGTGTGCCTATCAACGTGGCAAAAAAGGAAAAGATGGAACCAAGGAAGTATACATTGTGTAACGTATGAGACTTGTTATATTTGGGAAGGTTTTTACTTTAAAACTGGTTATATTTGGGAAAGTTTTTAATTTATATTTTATAATCATTGTTATTATTTTATAATAACATTTTTATTATTTTATAATAACATATATGCAAAATCTATATTATCATATATATATATATAGATAAATAAAATTAATAAGTTAAAGATTACTGTTAAAATATTGAACAATGTTGTTAAGAAATTAATAAATTAAAATGTCTTAAGGTTATTACATTAATTATTTATTTATATGTTGGGAGAAAGTAAAGATTAGGATGAGAATGCATATAGAAGGATAAAATTGGATTTTATCTTTTTCTAGCTCCAATACCTATGAGTCTTTAGCCCCTTCTTCCCATGAAATGAGGTACAATCCCTTCTTTGGTCAATGAGCCCAGAAACCCAAAAGATGAGGAAATAGAGGGGAAGAAGGATGGAAGGTGGTAAGTATGGATGGGAATGTTACAATGACCATTCAAGGAACCACCCAGTAACAACCGTTTTCCCGAGGATGACCAACTTACTATTATACAATGACAACTACTAAGGTGAAATTAAGAGAAAAGTAAAATTTCCAAGAAAATGTTTCAGAATCAAGAAAAAAATATTTGCAGCATGTTCAAATGCTTCAAATATTAAAGTGAAACTTACCATGAAAACTACCATGACACTAGACTTGTTACCTCATGAACCAATACTTGTTGTCTTTTGGGACCAGGTCGATGTAGTGGATGCTGCTCTACTGCTAGTGATGAGTAGTGATCAACATGAATAGGAGGGATACTTTGGGATCTGCTTCTCAATATGACTCTTGAATCTCCATGTCTGCCACCCATGGTCCTTGAAACATAATATCCTTATTTACCCCTATCCCGAGTGGGTAATAATCATCATGAATCTAAGAAAGAGACAAATCATAATTTAATGGATATACATATTTAGGGAATCCCTAATGATCATTTTTATATATCTGAAGGAGGTATCAAGGGAAAATAAAATCATGTGTTATTATGTATACTAAGTAAAATTTATTCTTGAATATAAATCACTAAAAAAATGAGTGATCGAATGAAATATGGATTGTAGAAGAGCTTCTGTAATCATAAAAATATTCTAAACACCACCACACATCTACATCTATATTTACACATTATTATATATGTTATCTAGATGTGAGGATGTCTAGAATGTGGATATAGACATAAATAAGGAAAACGACACTTATATGAAGACTTAATACATATATATGTGTCTCTGTGTGTGAATTCCCTAGAGAGATCATTGGAAATGGAAGAAGATGTATTGACTAGAATTAATTGAAAGTCATGATGTGTAAGTGAATGCTCAAAACAAGATGATTTGTTTTATTATGCTTGTCTATTTAATTTATATAAAGGATTACAATAGATTCAATGGAGAATTTACATATCTTAATGGATAAGAAGATAAGTTTATACTAATGCACACAACAACAAAAAACTAACTAACTAAAAAACTAACTAACTTATCATGCTAGCAAAAACAAGACACACAATAATGAATAGTTGGAGAAAACGAAAATACTCCCTAAATGCTAGGAATTATTTGGATGAGAGGCATGTTCTTCTTACATAGGTAGCCCTGTTGATCTACATCACTAAATTTTTCATCCTTGATATCATATTACATTGTCTTTATCACTTTGTTTTAAGTCATCCCCTCTAGGATATACCATCTAAATGATTTTACATGACTTCAATCCTCCTACATCATGTTGATTTAATATTTTATGATAAAAATTTGTATTTATAAATGATCACGATTATGAGGAAGCAATATGTAACATTTGTATTTTTATATATTTTTAATTCGGTTATAATTATAATATAAATTATTTAATATAAATAATTTATTTTATATAACTATTTAATTATTTAAAACCGTTGTATGTTTAAATGTTTAGAAAATATTCTATTTATATTATAAGTAATTGTTTTTAAATGAATCTAAGAAAGTGTTTTATGTTTAAAGAGATTAAAATTGATTAAATGGTGAAATTCATTCTATTCTTTACATAAGGAAGATATGTTAATTCTACATTTTATTAATAAAATGATTATGTATAAATGTATTGTAATTTAATTCATTGTGGTAGTGACCTTAGTGATCATGAAGATGATGAAGAAAACAATGATGGTAACAACGGGGATGAGGGTGAGGATAAGGATGATGATGGTAATTCTATGTTGTGAACAAGGGTCATGGAAATGGTGATAAAGGAAATATTTGCAACGAGGATGGTCGTGATGATGAAGAAGCAATGATGATTATTGTACTATAGGTGAGTGAAATGTAAATTAAAAAAGAGTGTGAATTTCATATTCTACCAAATTTTATTTATATTCCATTACTCGTAATAACCCATCGTTACGACTACAAGCNATGCAACAATGACAATAGTTAAACAACACAACTTGACGATGAACACAACACATGTAGATCAGGAAACATACAACAACGATTGAACACACTAGCACATCATGCAACTTGACGAAACCTACGATAATCAATAGACAAATAAAAATGAATACCCCCCCCGACACAAGAAAGACAACACCTATAAGCTAAAGTACCACATCAACCCCAGACATAACGACTATCCCGACTAGTAACTAGAAACCTCTAGAGTGGGAAAAAACAAATGCATTATGGTGTTACAAAACCAAGTACCAACATCAATTACAACGAACAAATGGCCACATGGGGAAGCACAAGCTCTGGCTAGGTTAACATTCACATCTATCCATCAGATCGTCCAATGATCTCCTCATCAGGAATCATGTCATCACAAGGCGATTGGCATGACAGTCACCAAGTCACAACATAACATATCTAGACCAATATCCCAAGAAAAATCCAACATGCTAGGAAATTGAATTATCTATCGAGAAGACTATACCCAGACACCTAAGCAACAAGTTGACAAGATGCAAGATGACATCACGCAAATAAAATTGTGCACGCTCTTAAATGACTTCGCCAACAACCATAAACTATTATCTGTTAAGCATGATGTCTAAGTGAGAAGGAGTGAACTAGTGTAAATGTTACTATTATCATAAATGTGACCATAAATATGAACTAATATGAATCTTACTATTATCATAAATGTGAACTATTATATGCACTTAGCAAAATCAAATACGTTTGTCAACAATATACATTGTCCATTAAAATAAGTGAACTACTTAACATTAAAAAGTGACCTACGTTTCTTATTAAATATTCGACATTGCTCTCTATATTTTTGTTGTCTAAATTATTTTTATCTAAATACATGAAATTGCTGAGTTAATATGATATCGCAGTGTAATTACAAGATATAAAATATAATATTTGCAGTCTAAAATATTTACTGTTGATAAAATAATAGAT
Source organism: Picea sitchensis (assembly GCA_010110895.2). Taxonomy (NCBI): domain Eukaryota; kingdom Viridiplantae; phylum Streptophyta; class Pinopsida; order Pinales; family Pinaceae; genus Picea; species Picea sitchensis. Next base: position 60,745 of record SNQJ01S0030071.1, read on the forward strand.
AAAAAGCACAGTCATAATAGCAATGAATACAACGTTGTCCTTCACATAATGCAATACTGTTATTCACATGCCGGACACTGACATTCATAAATTCGCAGACCAGGTGTAGATTCGTTGTCAATCTATACACTGCATCAATTCTCAGGCTAAATCGTTGTCTAAAATCTATATCAGATCTACTTCACGGTCTAATTCACAGTCTAAATTATATATCAGATACATGCCATAAATTCATAAATTCATAGTGTAAGTGCATTTCAAATGGAATTTAACTCTATAATTTCGCTATATTAAATCATAGTAAATTTCTATATTAAATCGCTATACTAAATTGAAATTCAACTCAATATAATAAATCGCTATATAAATTGAAGTTAAACTCAATATACAAATCACTATAGAAAATCGATATCCAATGTTGCTACCAATAGAATCGTTGTGTACTAACATTCATAGATGAGTTATTGTTGTGTAAATCATAATGTGAATGCTTTGTGTAAATAAATCATAAGGTGGAACTCATAATGTGAATGCACTATGTAAATAGCTCATAATGTGAATGCATTGTGTAAATCTTAAAGTGAATGCATTGTGTAAATAACTCATAATGTGAATGCGTTGTGTAAATAAATCATAATGTAAATAACTCATAATGTACATAACTCAAAATGTGAATGCATTGTGTAAATCATAAAGTGAATGCGTTGTGTAAATAACTCATAATATAAATAACTCAAAATGTGAATGCGATATGTAAATCATATATCGTTGTCAATGATAAAGTTGATGTCCAATATCAAGCTTATTGATGCATCTATTGATAAATATTATTGATAAATAAATTGATAAATTTGTTGACATTTCTGGGGTAAATATGGGGTATTCTGCCCAGAAAATCGTGGTGTAGGTTATGTGAAGTGCCAAAAAATTTGTGGCATGGAGGTTGGGTAATAAGCCAAGTAAAACGTACAGTAATAAGCTAACAAACAATATCGTTATCAAAACGCAAACTATAGTAACACTATCCAAAAACGTAGAGTGTAAATGCCATCCAAAATACATAACAAAATCACAAACTTATCAAAAACACAAACACATAAAAAATGTTTTCACACAGTCATAAAACACAGTGATGCTCTGGAAAAAACGAATTGATAAAAACTATTTGCGAAAAATGATTTCTTCAGAGATTAGTCCTTCAAGCATTAATCATTCAAGGTTAAACATTCAAACACGGAGTTAAACATTTCAAGGAAATGAAAAGTTGGTCATTGAAGGAAAAGTAGAGGTAATCATTCAAAAGAAATGCAGAGATGATCAATCAAGAAAATGTAGAGATATTCATTCACAAGGAGGACGCAAGGATTAGAGATCAAACAGAAAAAAAAAATGCAGATATAAGTAACGGACATATAGTTGGGTGAAGTTTATCCATCACTTATTATCCATGCACAGGATAGCAAGGCATTTTAACATATAGGTATTTGAACAAAAGAGTGATGACCGTCAATTCGGCTCCTGGCCGACTTCTCATGCACAGAATACTAACTTAAGGGATAAGGGACAGAAGGTAAAAACTCAATTTTTCTTCAAATAAATCAATAAAAACAACGTAGATAAGTCATTACAATTAGAGGTTGGGTTCACCATGTGAAATCAATTTAGAATACTGTGAGCAAGGGGATTAAAATACCGTAGGAAAACAGGTGAAATCAAGCTCATGGCAATGAAATATTCAACTCATGGCAATGAAATATTCAACTGAGCACAACAAATAACATGTGCAAATTAAATTTCATTGTAGGTAACAACTTTAACATGCGTACCTTAGCCAAACGCAAAAAATTTGAAGTTATTGTCCCACGCGCGTTCTGTCTAGCTTCTGCTTGAAAACCGATGTGACCTCACTAATCCAGAATCGGATCCAGAAGCTTGACAGGGCTAAAAAAGGATCAAAAATGAAATTGCTCGAAATCCAACGAAACCAGCGCCATTACGTCTATCTCGTCTTCCTTATTCCGACCATATATTTACTTCGTCAAACGAGATCTGTATGCGAAAGATATCGCGTTCTATCCGAAAACCCAAACATGCAAAAAAAGGGGATGACTATACAGTCCGTACAACCCATACAATGCCACATGGCATGCTGACTATACAGGTCGTACGACCATATAGATGACATGGCAACTCCTGTAGGTGACATGTGGCAGGTGATGTGGCGTACGACAGATAGTTGGACCAATCTATGGGTGACACGTGTCACCACTGTAAGGGTGACACGTGGCACGGGATGACATCAGCAGGCTGATAGGGTAGGTGATTGGGCAGGTACGGTGGCAGGGTACGTGGAAAACACGTGGAGCAACTGACATTTGAAACTTGGCACTTTGTGATTGGGTGTTGAGGTGCAACGTGGCCCAGTCATGGGTTGCCACGTGGCACCCTGTGGTTGGTTCATGGTTTTGTATAAAATTTATATGGGTTTACTCGGGTCTAACCACCGACCTTTCTCCGAGCTGTGGACTAGCAGGACCGGGCTAACCGCCTGCCCCACGGGTATTTCTTATTAGCTATACGACGAAGAGTATATTTATGTTTGATTAAGGTTTCGGTCGGAGGCAGGAAGGGTTGGGGCTTAGCCCCAACCCTTGGTTGTATTGACTGCCCATGAAACCAGGAGCGTTGAGGTTTAACTACGCGGAGTATTGGATAGGGCTTAGCCCTCAGACTTCGGCGCTAGCATATAACCACCGACGAAATGACCGGGGCCTATCTACCAGATTTGAGGTGCGGGGAAGTTTGTTAGCCCGAGGATCCATGGACCACGCCACAGGACCAAGGGCCAGCCGGATGCAGGGGTCCAACGCACTATAAGGATAGCGCCTGGCCACATGGAGGCGCCCAAGTGACTAGGGGCACGTGTTTAGGGGGCTGGGCCCTACATTTTATAAAAAAGTGGTTTTATTGCTAAAGTTTGGATTTTTAATTGATTATATGCCTATTTTAATGGATTTTCTCCATTTTTGGGAGATATTGGACATTTTTGGAGGCCAAATTTTGGGAGGAAGTTGGGGATGGATAACCAACTTCAAATATATATAAACCAGGACTGTTTGAGGCCATGGAGGACAGTCAGAGCAGAGTTATTTTGAAGGGAAGCCAAGCCAAATCCATTTTTATGAAGGGAAGCTATTGAGGAGCAGACACTTGCAGGCCATTTTTGGAAGCTCCGGACGCCCGTTTTGCGTGCCGTTTTCTTTGCAGGGTTCTAGAGATCTAGAAGAACATGACTAGATCAGTCTTGTAGCCAATTGGCACTACTGCAATGTACTTTTGAGCTTTTGAACATAAATAAAGAAGCCTCCCCCACAGAGACAAAGGCCCGGAGACGTAGGCAACGTTGTACCGAACTCCGTTATCAATTCTCATGTTATGGTTTTCTATTTATTACTTCATTTCAGATCTGCATATGTGTTTATGGCTGTCATAATTCCTCTTATTTCCTCATTCTTTCATTAAGTTTCTCAATTGGTTAATTAACACATGCAAAATTAAAACTCAACCATAGTCATTAAAAGATCCTACAGATCACTCACTGGTACATCCCAACCAACTCTAGGGGTACTCTTCTTCCCCCTGAGCCCCCTAAGCCGCAAAGGGGCCACGCACACAATACCAGAGAACTGTTATCAACCATCTCACCTCACAAGGTCGAGCTACCACTCATTACCCGAGATGGGTATCCCAACTCCCACAAGAGAAGTTGAGTCAAGATAAAAATTCAACAACATAATTTTACGCAAAAAGATGATATCCATACTCCTCCTTTACCATCTCTTTTATAGATTTTTCTAGTAATTAGTTTCCCAAATTCTCATTAAATTCTTTTTTTTATCTATTTAATTAGGAAAAACCTCCCCCGTACACATGTCACTCAATCCCCTAGTTGCACTAGAAAAATAATTAATTATTCCTATTTCCCTCACCCACCTAAAAGAATTCCTAAAACCCATCCTTGGTGTCCCAATATTCGCTTAAAAATCTTAAATGACTTGTGCCTTACTTAATTAGTAGTTGAGTTCATAATAGCAAGTTCCCAAGGAAAGATTCCTTACTAAGTTGGACATTCATCTTTTTCTTTACATTTCCCCTTTTCTTTAGTTTTTCCCTTTTTCTTCAAGTTTCTTATTTCTTTTAAGTTTCCCTCTTTTTCCTTTTTAACTAAAACGCAATTTAAAAAGGGTAGATAAAACAGCCATTTACCATTTTTCTTCTATAATTAAAAATTAAATTAACAAAAATAGATTAAAAAACCATTTCCCTTTTTAAATTTTAATCCTCCATTATAATTTTGAAGTTAATAAATAAATTTGAATTTCTTACCCCCCTTCTTGTTACATGTGTATGTCTTACTATTATTATTTGTTTTTACCACATGTTCTACTTAGACCTAGATTTTAATTTCACTAGGTTGGGCGACATTTTTATTATCAAAAATTGTTTTTAAATATTACTTATCACATCATTCATTTTAAGGCCGACGAGGTTTATTCACTTAGCAGTTAAAATAACGACCTACTCTTCAGGCCACACTACATGCTTCAAGGGTGCCACTCACCTCTTTATGTTTTCCTTGCGTGATGTGCCCTTCAAGACGCACTATGTGCTCTAAGGGTGCCACTCGCCCCTTTCCATTTTCCTTGTGCGACGTGCCCTTCCGGACACACTACGTGCTCCAAGGGTGCCACACACCTATTGACTGACTTGGTAGACATCAAAACCCTAGAGTCAATACTCCACGAGGTGATCTTGTGGGAGACTAAGGGCCTCTAAGGAATAAGGCTCTTGCCTTATTGTGCGCCCCTTAGAATCATCGTGAGCGACTTCCACAGTCTTCCCTCACGACATCGTGGGTATTTTCAAACTAGGTAATCATTAACCTATAATTCGATCCACGACAGGAGTGGTAGTAGGTTGTGGTAGGGCTACTGCCACACCTCTGACTCAAAGTCTCTAGTTGTCGTGCATGACCCCTCTACTCCACATGTGATTCTGATTGGAAAGCTATCATCAGCCTGCATCCATCAATGAATCATGTCAGCAATAACAATCAATCATCATAACTTCTAATCATATGTACATATGTCACATCAACAATATTCAACCCAATAGTCCACTCCCTCACTCGATCCAGAGTCCAAGGGGTTTCATCGATGCCTCTACATCCTCAATGTCCAAAGTCCTGCACACTCAGGAGAATCCAATCAATAACACATGTCTATGTAAATAAAACAAAATAGCATATCATCATCTTCATAATACCTCATAATCATAATGAAACAACCAATAGTATAATAATCTGGATTACTTGCAAGCAAGTGTCCTCAAAGAATAAGTTCTCTCAGTGCGTGCAAGAGCGGGATGTTACATTACTCTACCAAAAGTAAGAGGGAATACTCATGCAAGATACATTTTCTAGGAATGATATTGGAGTAGAATTTTATTTTACTTTATTTAAGAAGAGACAAATTTGTAAAGAATCATTGTGTCTTTGGCATTGAAAACTATAAAGGAGAAATTCATATATGTGTATGTGGTCTCTTCATCAAAATTGATTAAAAAAATTGCAACATTTTCTATTAATTTATTCCTATAGAGATTTATTTTATATTTTAGGAAAATATATGGCTTGCATAATCACATTTAGTACTACAAATCCAAGATTTCTTCTTGCTTCTCTCTTGTTTTATGTCACTACAAAACCTAGATAAAAGGGTCCAGTTTTTCAACCATTTCATAATGAAATTTATTTTTGGTGGGATTTGAATATTTGTTCTTGGGTCTTTGGCTATCTATTGGAGTGGGATTTCTCATTGTACTAGACACCAAACCCTATTGTTTCTAGGCTTTAAAAAATACACACATTTTGTTTTCATGGTGTGAATTATATCTATGATATCCACTCTTATATTCCATTTTACACCTCTTTCAAGACTGCACTTAATCTCGAAGGCCTACGATGTGTTGAGCCATGTTGGTTTTCTGAGTAATGAGGTTCTAGTGGAGATGGTTGTGAAGTGGAACAAAGATGAGATTTAAAACTTTATGGCCAAGATAACTACTGATATTTTCATTGTGAAGAATGTATCATGCCAGACAGCTTATGGATAGGATATCGAATAAAAATTGAATGAAAGGGTCCATCATGCCCAATAATGCAAAGGTTGTATGTATGTATATCTCCTCATATGTACATGCATGACATATGTAATCTCTAATAGAAAAGTAAAGGAAATTGACATATTCTTAAGATGAAACAATGCCATAGAGTAGATGGTCGTCTTAGTGAGTTGTTAATTAATACACAACATTCAAACTAAGAATTCCACCACGACTAATAATCAAGAGGTAAACTAATTAACACATAGAAACTTTGGCTAATCAAAATATATGAAATGATAAATTTTGCAAACATTAATTAAATTGAAAATATCACATTTGATCAAAACAAAATAATACATCATTAGAATATGCCATGCCTCTCTACAAATATAATAACATCATATAAAAAATAAATAAAACATAAAACAACAATATAAATAAAAATATGAGGTACTTTTTATTTTACAAAATAAGATAAAAAAAAACTAGATATTAGAATATGTCATGTCTCTCAAAAAAATATATAATAAAATCATAAAAACAAATAAATAAAACATAAAACAATAATATAAATAAAAAAAATATGAGGTACTTTTTATTTTACAAAATAAGAAAAAAAAACTAGATATAAAGTGGAGAATTAATTATTTAATTATATTAATAATCAATGAATAATGTTTCTTTGAAAATGTATTTCATTTTCAATCCTTAATAATTATCTTATTTTACAAAATAAGAAAAAAAAACTAGATATAAAGTGGAGAATTAATTATTTAATTATATTAATAATCAATGAATAATGTTTCTTTGAAAATGTATTTCATTTTCAATCCTTAATAATTATCCAAGAATCCAATAAGGATAATTGTTGGTTTAATTTACTTCCATAAATTAAGACATTAAATTATAAATTTGGAAGTCTATAAACTTGTGAGGCACAACCATTGTATGTGAGAGAATTAACTTCAAAATACAAAGTGATAAGTAAATTCAAACTTGAATATGATAATCAATTACTCATTGAAATTTAGAAAGTGCAATCTATCCTAACCTTTAAAATTTCAAATTAAATCTAATTCTTTCAATCTTCCACTGTCACATTTCCAATGGTAGCAAATCAGTTTTTGGAATAGAAGGTGGCACTAAAGTGTTCTCTTCACACCAAAATCATGGAAAAATCCAGAGCACACAAATATAGGTTTTAAATTTTTTTAAAAATCTCCAAAATCACACCTTTTTTCAGGAAAACATGCTAGTGAAGAACCTAATTGAGCATGTTCTGCACAAAACCCATGACCTATAATTTTCAAATTCATCTTCATCGGTATAGACATTGCGAGAGAAAAACCCTTCTCTTTGATTTGGCTGGGTTATCGTGTAAACATTCTAACCACAAAGTGATCACAGGAACCTAATTTTTTTGTTAATGACTGGTAAAATACTAAAAAAAATTAATATTTTGACTTGTTGAATGAAAATAAAAAAACAAAACCATAAGTTACCTTATAATCCTTTATTAATCCAAAATGGATGGGAAAAAACCCAAAATAGTTGGAAACGGGTTTAGAAATAGGTAGATATGGCTATTTTTATACCACAAAATATGGTACCAACAATAACCTTAAAAAGTATAACATTTGAACATAAAACTAATGGTTGGGAAAAAACCCAAAATAGTTGGAAACGGGTTTAGAAATAGGTAGATATGGCTATTTTTATACCAAAAAATATGGTACCAGCAATAACATTAAAAAATATAACATGTGAACATAAAACTAACTAAAACTTTGTATTTATTTTTTAATAATATATTTTTAAGAAATATTAAATTGAATGGTTAGGATTGCATTTGATCATGGATGGTGCCCTAAATATAACAAGTGTCACTGTAGTGACAATGTCCCTCCTGAATAGTTGTCATAATTGTTGTTATAGTACAGTAAGTGTCAATAATGTCGAAGAAGTAGATTCAATTTGATTTTAAATGCTTTCATGGTCTTAGTGCTTCTGCTATTGATCTTGAATTTGTTTATTTGGATATAGTAATTTCACTAACTAAAATATGTATTTCATATTTCACTACTAAGAATACATGTCCAATTTTTATTTTTGTTGTGAAATGTTGAGATTTCACAAGTAATTATATATATTGTATATAAGAAGTGAATGCCCAAAAATATTGATTATTGAGTATATTATATTATAAACATATCTTTAAATTGTTTTTTCATATAAATCTTTAGAAAATATAATTTTGTCATGCTTACTTTCTAAATAACTATTAACCTTAACCAATGGTCAAATCTGGAAACAAATTGAAAAATGCAATGAGATTTTCTCAAAATAAATATAAACATAAATATAAGGTTTTGTGGTTACAAAATGATTTATAAAATTAAATATTTGACATTTTTGTGAAAATACATTTAGGGTTTAATTTTCAAAATAATTATGATATTAGATCCAGGGGTAAAAAGTAAAGATTGAGCTTTTTATGGATTCTTAGACTAATTATAAATTATCTAAATATAATGCTTTATATATTGAAAATAATGCAAAGGTTGTATGTATGTATATCTCCTCATGTCCAATAATGCAAAGGTTGTATGTATGTATATCTCCTCATGTCCAATAATGCAAAGGTTGTATGTATGTATATCTCCTCATGTGTACATGCATGACATATGTAATCTTTAAGAGAAAAGTAAAGGAAATTGACATATCTTTAAGATGGGACAATGCATTGGAGTAGATGATAGTCTTAGTGAGGTGTTAAGTGATGCACAACATTCAAACTGAGAATTTATCCACCACTAAAAGTCAAGAAGTAAAGTAAACAAAGCATAGAAACTTTGGATAATCAAAATATATGAAATGATAATTTTACAAACTTTAAATAAATTGAAAATACCATGTTTAATCCAAACAAACTAATACATCATCAACAAAAAAAAATCATTGGAATATGCCATTTCTCTCAAAAAAAAAATATAATAAAATCATAAAACAAATAAATAAAACATAAAACAACAATATAAAAAAAAAATGAGGTACTTTTTATTTTACAAAATAAGAAAAAAAACTAGGTGTGTAGTGGAGAATCAATTATTTAATTATATTAATAATGAATGAATAATATTTTTTTGAAAATGCATTCCATTTTTAATCCCTAATAGTTGTCCAATAATCTAATAAATCTGAAAGTCTGCAAGCTTGTGAGGCACACTCATTGTATGTGTGGGAATTAACTTCAAAATCCAAACTGATAAGAAAATCCAAACTTGAATATGATAACCAACTACTCATTGAAATCTAGAAAGTGCAATCTATCCTAATCTTTAAAATTTTAAATGAAATCTAATTCTTTCAAGCTTGTGAGGCACAATCATTGTATGTGAGGGAATTAACTTCAAAATCCAAACTTTGTTAGACTCTTCAATCTTTTATTTAAATCTGCAATACTGAAATTATTTCTCAAAATCAATAACTATTCTATGGAGAAAAAACTTAATTTGTTCATCAACACTACAACATGTAAACTATAATAAAGAAGAAAAAATATTGTAACTTAAATAAAGAATTTCTGAACATAAGAAAATACAAATACAATATAATTTAGGATGAATGAAAACAAATATGTAGTTACACATTAAAGTTTGAACATAAAAAGAAAACAAATCATACATATATATTTCAACACTTTTTTTACAACCATCCACAATTATGCATAATGAAGAAAAGAGTGCACATGCTTAGATAATGGGGGGCTTACACACCTTGGCTTGGAAACATAAATGCTACCAGCTAAAGAAATAAAAAGAGACTACATATATTATTGAAAATAACTGAAGAAGTTTCTAAATATGAAGATCACAATAGAAGTATTAATTTTTAAATCTAAGATGTCCTCCAAGCTTCACAAAATTTCCATTTATACATGAAAAACAAAAACTAATTGTTGATAGATATATTCTTGACTAACCAAATGCATCCTTTTAGATGGGATTCGACCTTTACAATGGCCAAAATCATGGAAATATCCCAAACACACAAATTTGGGTTTTACATTTTTAAAAAAATATCTAAATCTCCAAAATCACACCTTTTCAGGAAAATAAGCTTATGAATGACTTGAGCATATTTGTAAAAAAAAAAAAAGTCCCATCATTTTCAAATTCATCTTCATCAATCCAAAAATCTTGTCTGGAGATCGCTGCATCATTTTTTTGCTATAAAATTTTTTGAGGAGTGGTTGAGCTGACCATGCGTCGATCGAGCCTGTGCGAGGGATTTTTCGCTGAACCAATAAGAAACTAACCATACCAAGCACAAAGTGATTACGGGAACCTAATTCTAAAAAAATTAATATTTTGACTTGTTAAATAAAAATTACATGAGGCTATTACAAAATGCCAATACGTAGTGTTTAATGCATCCTGGAGCTGCTTTTTGATTACTCTGGGCCTTTCTTCTTGGACTGGTCTCTTTCCAGCTTCCATTCCTTATTCATTTGTTTCATCTGCTGCTCCAAGCTACTAACCCTCTCTTCAAATTCTCTCTTCAGATCTTTCAGTTGCTTCCTCATCTTCCCCAACTCCTCACATAGTCCTGATCTAGTGTAAATTATGTCATTCTCAAGCACCTCCATTCTTCTCCCTGCCTTGTTGTCTAAATTCTAAAGAATGTTGTCCAAATTGATCAATAGACTGCAGAGCTTCTGCACGTTTTCTTCTAGTGTTGTTATTCTTTCCTCCATTGCTGGTTTATTGCCCGAGCTTGACGCTATCTGGTTGGCCTCTTTTGAAATGTTGTTGCTCCTCCGAGACTCCCTACTCTTCTCTCTTTGCCTTTTCTTAGCCTCCTTTCTATGTGCTACTTCTCTTACTCTGTTCTGCCCCTTCCTTGCTACGTGAGATAAATAGTGAGTCCTCAGAATCCTTGCCCCACTCGATTCGCTGGACTGGGGTATGGGTGGAAGGCTGCAATTCAACGACCAAATGATGTCTCCCTCCCTCAACTCTGAAGCTCGTGCATACTAGATGAGGTGTAGCTGTCATATCGCCTGCACTATCATCTTGTCCAAATGACCACTTGCGTTGTCGATCTTCTTTGGAAGCTTACGGGATTCCC
>SNQJ01S0030071.1:72106-96992 GCA_010110895.2 Picea sitchensis
GGATGTGGTACAGTTGAATAGTTTTAAATTGTCCCAGAAGTAACTTGATTATGTCTAGAGAGTGCTGGAGTTGGGCGTTTGTCACTCTGGTACGCTGAATTAAGGCTTGGATTATAATCCTAGAGTCTCCTAGCACGACCAAGTCTCGTACGTTGAGGATTAAGGCTTGAGTGAGCCCTTGTGAGAGGGAAAGGGCTTCTTCTTTGTTATTGGATTCAACGCCAATTCCCCAGGAAAATTGAAGGATGGTAGTTCCAATGGGGCTTAAAATAATCCCTCCTCCACTTGTCGCTCCCAGGTTCCCCTTTGAGGATCCATCAAAGGAGAGAAAATTGGATTTCTTAGAATTTTTCCACTCTTCCAGTTCTTGCTTGCCCATCCTGAGCTCCCAGCTACAAGTGGGAGGGATTAAGGGACAAGGAATTTGAGGATTTTGGAGGCCAAGGTGTCTCAACCATCTTTCTTCTTCCCTTTCTAAAGTTTTCACATTTGATGCCTTGATGAAGTTGGGGACAATCTTGCTGAAGAGAGCCTTAATCCTTGTGGCTACCTGAGCCAGGTTCCTCTTTGCTTCTCTAAATAATCGATTGTTCCTTTCAATCCAGATCTTCCAGAGGATAAATTTTGGAATCATTCTCCAGAGAGCTAAGAGGTGTCCTTGAATGGTTGTCCTGAATGGATAGAGTGAGTGCCAATTCGAAAGCAGCGAGTGGGTTTCCTATGGGAGAGAAGGGGCTAAAGCCCCAAGACCAACAACAAGCTTCCAGACCTCCCTGGCGTAGTGGAAGCCTAGCAGTAGATGGTTCATCGATTCCTCATCCTGGCAACAAAAGGGGCATATGGAGGGCCCTGATAGGACTCCTCTATGTGGCACTGTCCAGATAAACATATCTATTTTCGGGATAAACTTCGTTGTCCAAATGGATTTTCATATTACAGGGTCTGGAGGAACATGGGGGATTGAAGTGATATGGAAATACCATGCAGCTGTGGTGTAAGGTCCAGCGCGATGGCCCCAACCTCTCTTGTCTTTTTTCTTTTTCTCTAGAGGGGTTTTTCCTTGCAGTAAACTCTTTATGTTGGACCAATTTTCTTCCAAGTCTTGGGGAAGGCTTGTAATTTCCCAGCATAAACATGAGTGGTTCTCATCGTTTCCCCAGCATGAAATATCCCACAGGCTGTGTAGATTTTGTATCTGCATCCAGTCTCTGAGTCGCCTTAGATTCTCATGTGCTGAAATTGATGGTTCTCCCAGGATTGAGTCTTCCCAGATGATGATATCTTTCCCATTTCCTGGAATCCATGTGGTTTGGGATTGGAACTGCTGCAGAGATTTCTGGCAAAGGTTGAAGATCGGGGAGCCTTTCCCCACTTTTGCTGGCCTTTCTAGGCATTTTTTCCTTGGTTCGCAAAAATATTTTTTCCATAGGGCTCTTTTGCTCCAATTGGGTTTCCCTGTGATTATATTCCATAAAATCTGTGCCCCTAGGGATAAGTTTTGGGTTTGGATGTATTTGAAATGGAGGCCCCCTTCTAGATAGGGCTTGGAGATTTTCCCCCAACTTATAAGATGCAGCTTCCTTCCCGTTTGCTTCCCTCCCTCCCACAGAAATCACCTGATCATCGCTTGTATCTTTTGGATTACTGAACTAGGGTCCAAAAGGAGAGAACTTTGGTAGATTGGTATGTTGGCCAGCACGGCTTTGATAAGAACCACTTTGCCTGCTAGATTCAGCCAATTAGCTCCCCAGGAGTTAATTCTCTTTTTGATCCTTTCTGTCAACTGATTCAAATGCAAGGCTTTAGGGGTGGTTTTGAAGATAGGAACTCCCAAATACTTGAATTCATCCCAAATGGTGTAGCCTTCCATTCCCAGGATTCTTGAGATTTCAAGCATTTCCCTTAGGGTGATGTTCCAGCCATAGATTTTACTCTTGGTCAAGTTGATCAAACTACCTGAGATTTCTGTATAGGTTTCTAACTCCTTTTTGAACTTCTTAGCTGTTACTGAACTCACACCTCTGAGGAGCAGCATGTCGTCTGCAAATTGGGCATGGTTGATAACCTTTACTCCGGTTGCAATACGAAGTCCAGAAAGATTGAGGTGCATTTAACAGTAGTCGAGCTGGAAGCTCAGGACAGAGGCTTGGATGGCATAAAGGAGGGGGGAGAGGGGGCACCCTTGTCTAAGGCCTCTAGAGGCTTGGAAGATATTAGTGGCTCTTCCATTTACCAGTGGTGCTATCCAGGGAGAGGTGATACAAGATTTGATCCAATTTATGAAGGGAGGGGCGAATCCTAACTTCTCCATCACTTATAATACAAAATTATACCTTACCTTGTCAAATGCATTTGCTAAGTCGAGCTTGACTATCATACCTTTGTACTTCTGTCGGATACTCGAGTGTAGAGCCTCTTGAACAAGGATGATGTTGTCCATTATATGCCTTCCTTTAATAAAACCACCTCGATTTTCTGAGATGATAGCAGGAAGAGTATTTTTTATTCTATTAGGTATAATTTTGGTGAGGATTTTGTAGCTGGTATTACAGAGGGATATAGGACGAAACATGTCAAAGATGGATGCTCCTCTTTGTTTCGGGATCAATGCTAAGAAGGAAGAGTTTGTTCTTCCTCCAATTCTGACGTAGGACTGGGATTTCTTGATGAGCTTGGTGAGGTATGACTTGATGGTGTCCTAGCAGTGTTGATAGAATTTGGTTGTAAAGTTGTTTGGGTTGGGGGCTTTGTTTGGATGCAACTGGTCTAAGGCCTCTTTAATTTCTTGCTGATCAACTTCCTTGGTTAACCTATTGTCGACGTCTTCATGAACACAGGTCTGTATCAGGGTCAATGGATAGGTAGTAGGATCGCTGGCAGCGTTCTGAGTCTCTGTGTAGAGGGATTCGAAGGTTTGCATAGATTTCATTTTGATGCCTTCAAAATTTGTTATGATCTAATCCTGGGTGTGGTTTTTCGTTACCTTCTTGAACTGCTTCCGGGCCTCCGCTTGCTTGTGGAAGAATTTAGTATTCTTATCCCCTACTTATAGCTAGAGGCACCTAGAATTTTGCTGCCAATACCTTTCTTCCTCTCTGCATGCTTGGTGTCAGTTCTTTTGTAGCTTTGCCTCTTGCAACATGTTTTCCTGGGTGCTTTCCAAATCTTCCATTTGAGCTGATGGATTTCTAGTTGCCTTAGATCTTCTTGACGGTTAATTGTGGGACTTGAGAGGGTTTTGGCCCAGGATTTTAATGCTGCCTTTAGTCTTCTGAGATTTTCCTCCCAAGCAAAGAAGGGGGAACCTTTTACTATTCCATTCCAAGTTCTGGCGACCAAGGCTGAGTAGCTTGCCTCTTGGATGGACTTTTTGTTGAATTTGAAGGGGATCAGACCTAGATTCATTTCAAAGGAAAAGTCCAGGGTGATTTCCTTATGGTCCGACACACTGTGCGGGAGAATGGTAAACGAAAGAGTGAGTCCCATAATCAAGAAAGTGCTTTGGGCTAGGAATTTGTCTAGCCTAGCTGCAATATGCCCTGGCCCCGCCCTCTTATTTCACCAAGTCTATTTTCCTTTAGCTAGCTTTATATCCTACAATTCCTAGGAAGACATTGAATCCTCTACCCATTCCTTTACTGGGTCTCGAATGATTGAGCCTCCTTTTTCCTCAGTCGCTGCGAGGGTTAGATTCAGATCCCCCCTAAGGATGATGTTTTCCAACTTGTTTTGTTGCAGGAAATCCCTTAAAGTCTCCCAGCAGATTTTCTTATCTTCTATTACGGCAAGCACATAGAGGTTGAAGAGGCTTACCTGAAAACGTATTCGCAAATGGAGAAGGCTGGTGAAGATCCAGTGTTTGCATGTTTCATTCTTGATTAGATCGTACCTCTTTGAGTTCCAAAGTGTGCCCAGTTGGCCCGACGCACCTCTTGCGCTTTCTGCAATTCCTTTGTTGTTGTTCCATCTAGATTTTGTTTTTCTAAGGAAGTCTTGTCCTTCCATATTGGTTTCTTGGATTGGCAGGATCTCAGAGTTTGAGGTTTTGATGATGTCTTTCAGTGCCTCTTCCTTAGTCTTACTATCGAAACCCCTGCAATTCCAAGAGGCTAGTTTCATTGATTACCTGAGGGGGAGTTGTGGCCTCCTTGGGGGGCCCTGGATTTTTTCCTGGTTTGTCTGACATTGATCAGTTGTTTGATGGTTGGTTTTGATCCACTCAAGACATCTTTGTAGGTCTCCTTTTCTCATTCCACTTTTTTTGTTTTCCTTCCTCTCCTTGGTTTTTTTCGGGTGATATCGATGCTGCTATCTTCCTCATTGCTACTTTCTGAAAAAACATCGCCTTCCTCCACCTCTAGATAATTGTTGGGTTCTTTTGAATTTTGTCCTTGATCCTTCTCCCTCTCTTGCACCAAAATTTCTATTGGTTCTGAGGTAGGGTTCCATTGTTTCGAATCCGCTACAGGGCTTTGTTGTGGCGCTACCTCTATTTCTTCCTTTATCTTTTCTGAGTCGGTCACCATACCACTATTCCCTGTTTCTCCATTGATTCCTTGCTCTGCTGGTTGAGTCTTGATCATCTTTTCAGGTCTTGGTCCCTTTACCTTTGAGGAGGGTCTCCCTTTTCTTGCTTATTTCCATCCTTCTTTTGTGTCTTTTTCCTTGTTAAGATCTTTAGGGAAGTTCCTCTGAAAGTGGCCATACTGATGACATCCCCTGCACTTGAACGACAACTGTTCATATTCAAGTTTTTGGTAATGCTGCCAATATCCTACCTTTAGCTTGATTGCCTCTAGGAGACCAACCTCTAGGTTTACTTCCACACAAATGTGAGCATAGGAATATTGATCCTTTGGATCTTCCCTATCTATGTAGTGTCCGAGACCATTATCGATTGCTTGAAGCGAGGAGGTGTTCCAGCAGTGGATTGGCAGATTTGGGAGTCTGACCCACACTGGGACTTCCTTGGGGACTTCCGACTACGAGTCAAAACTGTGATTCCAGCGATTCAGGTAGAGCCCTTGGGTTCCCATGAAAATGGCCCATTTCTGAATATCAGGTCTCGATCTGCCTCTGAGATGAATTCGAAGACGTAATAACCTCTTCCCACCGCATAGCATGTAATTCTATTCTATATTAATGGTCGCCAATTCCTTTGAATCCAATTGTCTATGGTCTTGGCAGAGGGCCAAAGACATATGAATTGTCCAACCAGCGCACTCTCTGACAGGGATACTACTACTTGCATGGGATGGTTCGGAGGCAGGTCGATTTTAGGGATCGAATCAAGTCATTTCACAAAGTTGGGTGGAGCAGTGGAGGGGGGCTTCTTGCCTTGGGCGGCCATAAGCTTACAACAGGCAGTGCAGGGTGAGGGAGGGGCTCGGGGCTCCCCACCTCCGAGAGAAGCCATGGAAAGCCCAAGACGACCTCGGTGTGGAAGCCATGATTAGGGATGACCAAGGTTAATAGCTCAGTTATGTTTTGTTATGTTGCTTTTCGAAAAAATCAGAAGAGAACTTCTTAATGATTATGAATTTTATCATCTATATATTGTTACATGATGAATGATGTAGAAATTGTTTTATTTTGAGAATATTGATATTGATGATGATAATAAGTCTATTTGTGAAATTTTTATTTATTTATTTTATTTATAAAATTAATTATTAATCATTTAAAATTATTATTCAATTTTATAATTTAAATAAATAAATAAAAATATTATTAAATTTAATAATTTTCAAAATCTAATATTTCATTGAAATGTTATTTATTATTTGATAAATATTTTTAGGTGAAAATTTTATCTTCAAAATTGATAAATTTCAAAATAAAAATATTATTTCCTATGATTTTTTTAGACAAATTATTTTCAATTATTATTACTTATTAAATTATATAATATATGTTTTTAAAATATTTTTATAATTATTTATTTATAATTTTAAAAATATAATTGAATAGCACAATTATTCAAGCGCTTAACACATTTTCTGTCTTTCAAGATTGTTATTTTGTTCTCACTTATATGGCCCATTTTGTAGTGTTATAACATTTCCTTCTATGAATGTCACTTTCTCTCTAAAGAAAGATCTCATTTTAATACCTAGGAAGCATAAGAATCAACAAAAACACCATGTTTTGTTTGTTGGTTATGATGACGAAGGTGTCTCTTCTTTAGATCTCTTTGTTGCAATAAATTAAGAACAATTGAAGCGAATGAAGCATGCATCAAGTTGAAAATATGTTCCCAGAAGAACATATTTTTCATGAAGCATATTTCCTTGCACCATATTACACCCTTTATTAGATAAAATAGCCTACACACCCACATCATTAAGTTTTGATAGAAATAGTAAGTTCCATGCAAATCCCATAATGTGCATAAATCTATTGATCCGCCAGTTTACAATTAGGGAATATAATAAAAACTCCACTATGACCAACTATGTTGAGATGAGAATCATCACCAAGGTATAACTCCCTCACATCATATTTCTCATACATTGAAAACCACTCCCAACGGGAAATAACGATAAACAAAGCTCTAGATTCTATTAACCATGCACTAGGAAATGAATGGGTCACCAAAGCTATGGAAATTTCATATTCACCATCCACTTGGAAATATTTTTTAGATTCATTGTCATAGTCATTATTAGTTTACTCATGTTTTTTATTCCTTTTGGTCTCTTCTAAAATGATTGACCTTTCCATAGTTCCAATATATTTCCTTGGAATTTCCATTAGACTTAGATCCCCCATAGGATTTTGATATTCCCTCCTACCTTTTCTTTCTTTTATTGTTTTATATTTGACAAATAGGAAAGGCCTCCTTGGTGGATTTAGAATCCTTCCACCTCATCTCCTTTTAGAATAAATCAACCATAACATCATCAAGCACCAATTCATTTGGAATGCTTCCAATGGCCATTACAAAGTTGTCCCATGATTCTAAGAAAGAACATAGAAGGGTCATCAAACGATCCTCCTCATCCATCTTTACTCAAATTGAATTCAATTGATTCACATTTGTGTTAAATGCATTCACATTTTTGGCTACTGAATCATCATTATCGATTCTCAAGAAGTGTAAGTCTTTTCCTAGAATTTTTTTATTAACCAAGCATTTAGTTTGGTACATGTCCCATAATGTCTTTCATAGTTTTGTTGCAATGATTCCTTAAAAAATATTTAAAAACACTAAATTGTCCAAATAGAGTCTTATAAAGATTCTTTCCATTCTATCTCATGCTTCCCAAACTTCATCCTTTTTAGTAGAAGATTTTTTCTTGGATACTACAACCCATAGGTATTGATCTGCAAACAAGACCTCCACCTTGAGCCTCCACATCTCAAATTTAGTTCTATTAAACCTATTTATTTATAGTCTTAATTTGTTTTCCATTTTTCCTAAAATGAGATTTCGTTGTATACAATATATTTCTCAAAAAGAAAAATAGATTTAAAAAATCCTTGTATGTAACACCTAACATACAAGGTAACCAAAGTCTAATACCAAATGAAAGGAAGTAGAGGTGCAGAATATAAGAACAACAAACCATGAAGCAATGATTTCCCATGGAAAAACCTTTTGGGGGAAAATCCCCACACTCAAAATAAATATATTAATATAGTATTCAACATGTTACAATACTTTTACAAAGATTTACTCTTGATAGGAGTAATTAGGAACATTTAAAACTTTCAATAATTCACCTCTAATACAATAAAAAAACTCAATATATAGAAGTAATTCCATGCATCGGTTGTTCCTTATGCAAGACACATTGCATGCATTTATTGAGTGGGTCTCATGCATGTCTTCTTTGATTTAATACACTAGGTTTGCATATAGTCATTGATTTAATATGCTAATTTTTCATGCATACCCACACACATGAGTAGCATACATGTATGCATTCAAGGTCTGTGACACACCTTTCCTAACATAATTTAAAATTGAGCTTTTCCACTACTAAACTATTCCACAATGTTTGTATGTAGGTTCTCATAGTTGGCCATAATAGTGCATGCATCTTCTAGAGACTTAGCCATGTGTGAGTTTTTCAAAATGTCTGATGTTTCAAGTGGACACTCCACCCATCACTAGGGACAAATCAAATAATTTTTCATTGATGATGGGAGCTAATTTGTCTGTGATGATGGGTGGAGTGTCCACTCGAAATGTCGAATGTTTCGAAAAACTTACACACAGTTAAATCTCCAAAAGATGCATGCACTATTCCATAATGCATCTACAGTGTAGGAATTTGGTTTACTCATCACACTATATGTTGAGTCTCCACTTCCCTATTTTGATTATAAGTATGTCATACAAGGAGTTATAGAATTTCTAGGAATATTGTAATACCCAACTTTGGATCCCCATATTATTAATGTATATATGTATATGATGAAAATGATATAAGTTGGACATAGGTGACTTGTAAATTGTACATTGAGCTATAATATAAATACATCATAGGTTGAAAAAGAATAAGGACAAAGAATAGGGCATATTAATTCACTATATGGGAAAGAAAGGGGGCTTAGGAGGATACGTGGGAGTAATAATATTTTATTTCTACCTTAAGATTCATTAAAAGTTTTATTTATGATTATTATTAACATTGATATTAGTTGCCAAATGGAGATGATTTTACTTATTAAGAAGGCATATGGTCTATCCTTTCCATGCAAATATATTGCATGGTTTTGGGCATGCAAGTCATTTCTTTATTCCCATTTATGCTCCCTTCATTTTTTCTTCTAAAATTAGGATGCCATAATTTTACATTCATAACATTATGAATAATTACAACCATGATATTATAAGAATTTTTTTATTGTGTGACGGGGTGACTCTTGAGATTAACGAGAATTGGTTACAATTGATAATCCATGGAATCCCGACATAAATATTTTTGGCTAGACAATGTTGGATCCATAGAAGGAAGTGGGATAGCCTGAGAGACTATTTATCAAAGATGTAAATCTCAATCCTAGGGGTTTTGTAGGTTGAGGGAAGATGGTTCATTTTCTTTTGGGATTATTGTAGTGGAAACTAATGTGGGAATTTTGGAAATTTGGCTAGATGAGAGGAACTAGAGCCATGCCATAGGAATTATCCCCATTGGATTTATAGCCTAAACTGGGGTGTTGACTTTGTTACAAAGAGATGATGTGTAATATAGAGCCTATGGATGGGAGGAACATCCTTCTTCTACAACCAATTTTTGAAGAATTTGTAGAAAATAAGTTTTCCTGATTTGTTTATGAACATGCCAAATTATTTATGTTCATCTTATATAGTTAAGATTTTTTTGTTTCTTCAATTTTATTTTATTTAGTAAATAAAAGTGGATCCTTATATTAATGACATATGTTAGTTTTACAATGACAAGTATGAGCCACCTATTCCGCCACAAGTGGGAAAACATAACATGTGGCTCCTAGATGTTCATAGATTGACATATCATCATGTATGTTATCGCTGCTTGAGAAAAAATGCTTACACAAAATTCTACAAACTATCTTTGTTAAAAAAAAAGTTTGAATATTATTCTACAACCTATCGCTAGGAACAACTATATATAGAGTTGTAATTAACAAAACTACAGATACAATATATGAGAAAACTATATGGTTGTCTATCTTGTGGTTGTAGTAAACTAGACCATTAATCCTGCAACTGGAATTGACAAAAAACAAAAACCTGGAGACTTCATTCTATTTTTGAGCCTGGTTGTCCATGAATTCAACCATTGGTCGCATGTAGGTCATCTGGAGAACGCAAGAGAATATTCTAATGTGTCAAACAAGATATCCATCATTTGTCCAAGGATTCTCTGAGAGTGCATATGATCGTCCTGCGTTTGCCTTATTTCGAAGAGAAGTTGAAGGTGCTCCTCCATGAGGTGGTTCAAGAATTGTTGAGGCTTCTCCTCCTCCTCTTCCTTTCCTGCAACCTGTGTGGTGATTTCATTGGATGTCACTACATTATCCTCCAAATCTCAGCTTGGGGGGATTTCCTTCTCCACCATACAACTTCCATCGTTGTAGTATGGGTCACCCGGATTAGTAGTTCAGCGGGGGGGGGATATTGGTAGCCAGAGGAGGGTGCACACACGAAGGTGACACCTTCTCTTTTATTGAGCTCAGGCCATGGAGAATAGGAGGGATGGATGGAGGGAATTGTGCAGAAGCTAAGGACGCTTTCTCCTTTACCGAACTGACACCATGGAGGTGAGGAGGAGAGGCTTGAGGAGCCTCCTGTGACCTCTGGATGGTATGTCGAGGGATCAAAAAATGAGAAATAAGATCATGTTGGGAAGGGATGATCCTATTGCCATGAGAGAGGATGCTGTAATAACAAGCAGACCTCTTGGATTTTGCTCTTTGCTTGGGCATGCTGGGGAGAGAATGGAGGTGAGTTGATGTGGGAATGGAGGTTGAGAGTGGGTGCTGAGAGAAGCAAGAGGAGGGAGAAGTGCTGAGCAGGAGCTTGTGGTGATTGATAATGAATGGCGAGAAGAGGGTCTCAGAGTGAGGGAGGATGTCCCTAGTGTGTCAGAGAATGTCACAGATAGAAAAAATGTTGGAACTCTTGGGAGAGTCGAAGAGCATGATAAGAGGAATTCACTAGGGCAGATGAAGAATGAAATAATACACTAGGGATAAATATCATTTGTACCCCTTGTCGCCATTGAAACCTGAATTAAAATCCCTTACCTTTATTGACGCCAATTTGATAGCCATCTTCGTCCAGGTATGCCTGGTCTGGATGGCTCACGCGTCCATTAACCCAGCCAGTCTAATTGGGTTCACTACCATTACTCTCCTCATTGTGTGATCTATGGGGGAGTTAATGTCCTTGGGCTCATGGTCATGGTTAATAACTCCTCTGGCTGCCCAGTTTCGAGTGTCCTCGAACTTTTTCCAGTTGGCACCCAATCTAGGTGTTGTTTCTTCAATTTTGAATGTATGTATTAATTTGCATTTACATTTATGAGCTCATAATTAAAGAAATTGTTTAATTGTGTTTGAAAAACTCTTCATTAACATGCATGCATTTCATAATGGTTGAATGATACATGTAACGAACCCCGTCGTTAGGGAAACAAGCCTCACACAACAAGTACAATTCCTTTTTATTTTATGAAGGAAAGTAATAACGCCAATACACTCAAACGTTGAAAATTGAAGATGAAAACAATGCATGCAAATCACACAACAAATGACATAACGACCTATCATACTATCACTACATGCAACTGGAAGCAACATACAACATTCAATCAGACGAATAATAGAAACGACTACCCGCCCATCCTACCTTGCAAGGTTAGGACCTCCAGGACATATAAGAAACCCTCAAGCCCATGTTCCCATCGATTTTCAACATTTAAGGTCTCAACGATGGTGACTGTTCTGAGGAACAAGAAGGTGTCTATATCCTTCCCATCACAATCAAGACCACACCTACTAATCTAAAAGCAACATCAATCAAATCAAACACAATAACATCAATGACACAAGTAGCTAGAACCTTCCCAGAGAGAGGGAGACAATCACATTAACATTACAAAACAAGGACAACCTTACTTACAAAAACAACATCAATCACATTGAGAATCGCATGACCCAAGCATAAGGTATCACATCACCACATTTTGACAAAGGCGCTACGGAACCACATGCAAAAAAATAATTCTAGACCTTCAACCAAACATAAAATCCAATGTCTCTAAAATTAAACATCCAGTAACATACATTATACGATGTCGTTGGATGAAGGAGCTCTAAACAATCAAGCAAAAATGGATACATGGAGACTACAATCAATACATTTGGATTTCCGCAACAACTATATGTAAATCATTAGCAATTTATCATCATAAGGACTAATTCACGGCATACATAACCATTCACCAAAAGTAAAAGCATCTGACCATCTTTAAGCAATGTATTCTTCCATTCAAGGGTTATTATTCCAGTAAACTCATTTATAAATATTTACTTCTTGGGTTCTAAAGTCCTAAAAAGAAAAAAATTCTTAAATTGCGAGTAAAAGAAGGGGGCCAAGCATTAGACACTCTTACTCAATCTCATGCAAAGTACAATATTTATTGGTTATTTCTCAAGAAAACATAAAAAATGCTTCAACAATATTTAGATAATTTAACAATCAACCCATCATTAGATAATTATCATAAGATCATGACCATCATTGAGTCATCACCATTTTAAAACTGTGATATCCTAAAATTCAAATTAAATTAACACTAATGCTCTAGAATGGCATTAACAAAATTGTTTTTCTTCCAGCCTATATGTTTTAATTTAAAATTGTAATTAGGATTACTCATTAATATAAATAATTGTTTTCAATATCCTATAAATTGATTATCAACATGTTTTACACATAAATACTGATGCATCGTGACCCATGGACATTGAATTATCACCTGGTCATGGGTGTTGAATTATCACCTTGACAGTACAATTCCGATTTCTGGGATCATGGGTAGCTTAACCATATAATTACAAAAGTTAAAGTTTTTTTTTGGAAATGCGAGTCTTGTACTTCAGATTATTTAGGAAACTGGGAATTTCTTATTTTTCTCGAGCGTGGAAGAATGTGTCTCAAAATTTATTTTGAAATTCCCTTTTCGCATGATGCATTCCTATTTAAGGCGACCTATTTCCAACACTAGTGTAAGCTTATAGACATAAAGTTTTTAATTGTTTATTAATATAGCTTATAGTGTAAGCCCTGAAAAGTACAAGGAAAGCTATTAAGGTGGGGGTAGAATCATCAGATATATATATATATATATATATATATATATATATATATATATATATATATATATATATATATACTCTATATATTATATTTGTATTACGATGTTTGACCTAATTAGAGTAAAAATCTAGATACGTGAAAATTTTATTTGTATTGAAATGTTTGACCTAATTAAGTAAAAATCTCGTCGTAATTAACCAAGAATCTTGGGATTAGAAAAACACATGGCCAAATGTCAACAAGCTGGAATTCATGAAAAATAATAAAAGTTTAAAAGTTTAAATTGTGGATTAGAAACAAAAAATTCCAAAGAAATCTCAAAATCACAGGAAATAAAAAAAAGGCAAGGGATCTGCCACTGGACACTTAGATTCACAAGCATTAATTCACCCAAGTTGTCGTGGATATAAACGATTATAAATAAATAAAATTTTGATTCATTCCTATCATTCTCCATCATAACACAATGTTTCAGATAACAAGGATATAAATTTGTTTCCTTTCCATTTCAGGTGAAAGAGAAATGAATGCAACAAATGATTCGTAGAGGCAACAACAAAGGGCATCGAGAACAATAAGTCTCCCCTTGCTGAACAAATCCAGGAGAAAAAATACCAAACAAAACTCTACACATTCCAAGGATTTTAATTCCCCCTCGCGTAGTCCTTGGCTAAGGTTCTGGCCACAAGATTTAAAGAAAAATATCGGATTGAAAATGATACGCAGACTCAATAGGAAGAAAAATTTTACAGGGTAAAAATGAAACACAGTCCCACAATTCGAATCACAAAATAAACAAATATCAAAACAAAGGCAAGGTTGGGGTCCTGAGAAAGTTAACATACGAAGTGACCATCCTGGAATATTCAGGTTCACCAATGATGTTTCAAACTTCTGTAGATTGCAACTGATGTTTTTGTCAACATCTAGGGATGAAATTTTAATGGAA
Source organism: Picea sitchensis (assembly GCA_010110895.2). Taxonomy (NCBI): domain Eukaryota; kingdom Viridiplantae; phylum Streptophyta; class Pinopsida; order Pinales; family Pinaceae; genus Picea; species Picea sitchensis. Next base: position 85,873 of record SNQJ01S0030071.1, read on the forward strand.
ATCAAAAGCAACTATGGGACAAGAACCTTGATTTCTACATATGGGAGGCCTTTCCATTGATCATGAAAAAAACTGTTGCAAGGGCCTGGCACAAGAATCCTCAAGAAGCAAAGAAACTAGATCACTAATTACCATAGATTGTACATCAACTTGTTTTCAATAGACTCAACCAGTTGTTCCAAGAAGGAGAAGATAAAATTTTAAGGTTGATATCAAGGAGGAAACCTATGAGGTTAAGGCACTCCAGTAACTGGAAGCCTATGACTTTTGTAGCTTAAGGTAAAACTTTTAGCTGAGCAGGGCCAAGGCCTGGTTTCTAGAGGAGGAAGTGAGATTTCAACACGAACAAATCATTAAGTATTAAAGATTATGCGGTCCTTGAATATCTATGAAATAGTGAATGTCTTAGGTGTTGAAGATGAACGAGGAACCTAGTTTCCATACAATTTGTGTGGGGCGCTATCTAGTTTCTTAAAAAAAATACAACTAAAACATTTAGAAACAAGTAATCTGACATTTTTGGAGGCAAACAACATTTCTGGATTTACCAACTATGGTGTAGGAATATTGTTTCATAAACATCAAATAAATATTCATATACATGTAATTAGAACCAATATACAAAGGAAGTTTCACATGTGTACCGTCACTGAAGGAGAAAAACTTGAGTCAATGTCCTGTGCGTGCGCTCCATCTAGCTCTTGCTTTCCTACCACTGAAACCTCATCGATGCCTCCCAGCCAATTCTAGGGGTACTCTTTTTCCCCCTGAGCCCCCCGAGCCGCAAAGGGGAGACACACACAATACTAGAGAATATTAGCTTCCACTTCACCTCGCAAGGTCGAGCTACCACTCGTTATCCGGGCTGGGTATCCCAACTCACACAAGCAAAATTCAGTCAAGATAAAAATTCTGGTAATGTAACATTACACATACCATATGTGATCCACCCTCCTCCTCCACCATCCCTTTTATAGATTTTTCTTAGTGATTACTTTCCCAAACCCTCATTAGATTCCCTTTTATTAATTTAATTACATGCCAAAGGTCAAGGAAAGTTGTTAAAATAAGTGTCACGTCGGCATATCTAATAACCATCATCATCTCATTATGATGTCATAAAGGATAATAAATCACGATGTTCATATCACGTATACTCTGTAGATCTTATCAGTTGTACTTTACACACTTTGAAGTGTACCCATCACGTGGATGTGCTGCAAAAATCTTCGGCCTGCTTCAAAACCTCTAGTCACAATGGATTCAGTGTACCCTCTCATGATTTCATCTCTCACCACTCAGTTATAAATGTCAGCTACTCAACATGTATTCTATTCACCAACCGAGTTTATGCAATGTCTATAATTTTTTTCGCAAGCCTTGAGTTTCTTGCTACGGGAAAGTTTATGTCCATCAGTTGTGTCACACACTTGGGTCGATCAAGATTACCACAAGCATGTCTTTGGAACTGCTATGCTACAAGGAATTCATCAAACTTGACTGTTTAAATGGGAAATTCAAAGCGGGAATTTCAATTCGATATCTACAAGATCCTTTTCGGAAGCTCTTGAGGGTAGTTAGAAATTATTTCACATGTGAAAGAAGGTATGACATAATACACCCACATCACATCATATTTTTGATGCATTTCACATGAAGGAGACCCTTGAACCTACCTTTCTTATTGCACAAAAGCCTCTGAGAAATGACAGACAACGTCCAAGCTGAATCAAGCGAGCCAAAGAAAAACTTATCTCATCTCTCACTAATATTGAAGTGAAGATATTGAAGTTTTAAAATTTGCAAATTTTCAGGGTTTTTTCTATGGCGGCGGTGTGATTTGTTTTTATTTATGTACCACTTGGAGGATGAATTTGCCCAAACAAATTATAGATATGAGTTCCTCTCACAATTTCACCCAATTTCAAAAACAAAATCAGCCAAAACGGAGTTCGGGAAGTGAAGTTATGAGCATTTTAAATTCAACAGTTTTTTAGGGTTTTTCCAGAAAAAACTGATATTTTCTGTCGTAACTTATTGTTCTATTTTTTAGGTTTTTTCATGACGGAAGTGGGACCAAAGATTTCATAGGGTGCTCATATGGATATTTCCTCTCAAACCCTCAAATAAATTCTACAAATTACTGAAGCATTCAAATCCCAATTGTTTGAGACATTGGATGACTTTGCAGATGGCCTTAATGTTAGTTTTCGTAATATTGAAGATTGATTGGATAACATGAGGGAGATATTTCTTATGGAAGACATCAGGGATGAATATAATCAAGAAATATATTCTTGGTATAATTTTGAGGCCGATTGTGATGATTGGTATATGGATAGTTGTCATTTCTAGGATGACAACCACTTTCATATTTTATATGATGACTCTAATCCACCTTCTGTAGAGAGCATCAATGTGACAAATTGAGAGCCAATGATTATTATCAATGTCCATCCTACATATTCTATAGTCGTATTATTCCTTCCAGATTCTTCTACGACCCTTTTCCACTATGTGTATAGATCTTATTATTGGATCCACATGACAGGTGTCAGTATTGGGAGCATCATTTTTAGTTGGTTATTGGGTTTCAATATCTTCCATGTGGGGTTCAAATGAGAAATTGGACATGGGACCCTGGTTTACAATGACGGTTGGAAGACTTCAGCATGGTGGCTATCATTTCTTAATGGGACCCTGTTTCTCTAGTCTACTTCAACACTATGGTCCACACTTATCCATAGGACCCCGATATATGGTTGTACATTAAGCATTGAGGACAACGCTTTCATAAGGGGGATGGAATGTAAGGTAGCTAGAAAGTTAGTGGTGGGGCATAGAGGGCCCATAGTGATAATAGTGGAGGCCATTCAATGTAAGGTGGACTAGGTCCACTATGGTAGTTAGATATAATAAATTTAAGAGGACTTCTTAGAAGGTTCTACTTGTAGAATATTCCTCCTCTAGAATGTTCTTAGGTGATGGTAACACTATATAAATAGGTTCAAGCAATGTAATGGGACATGAAGAGAATTATTGTATTTTGAGTTGCAGCTCAATAGAAGGATGCCCCCCTCGAAGAGACAAGTGAACAGGAGAGTATCCCTTCCATAATAGGATCCATTGTATGGTGTTGCCCTACCTGAAGAGTTTAATATAATAAAGTGTGATTTCTTATATATTGTCATTTGGATCTATTGTGTACTCATTATTTGTGGTGATTATATTTGTAGATCTATTCAGGTTCTTAACAGATAGAGCCTACCCTCACACACAACAATGCTATGAGAAAATAACTACTTTGAGGAGATAAAGAGAGAGAATGAAAAAGAGAGGCCTCACACCTTGTATCCTATGTATGATGTCTATCCTCACTCTCCACCTTTTATTTTTCTCTCGATATCCACTGATATCAACCTACAAAAGGATACGAATTTTATGTCGCAACAAGGTAGTTTTGAATTCAGGTAAGAGAATTATCTTCCCAAGTTGGGTATACCCATGCTTGGGGGTGATGTGAGCATGACATCCAAAACAAGTTCACTGTGGATCCATGGAATATATGAAAGTATGATTGATGTCCATGGCCTTGAAAAATACACATTGGATCCATGGTTTATATATATAAAGTAACAATCATGGCCATGAGGAATACACAGTGGATCTATGTGAAAAGTAGATCATAGCCACAAATGGATACACATTATAGCTACATATCAAAATAAAAATCAGATGATATATAGAACTAATCGAGTGAACAAGATGATCCTATACAAGTACCAATGTCTGAGGGGGTGGTACAATATATATCGGGTAGGAGCACAAAATATGTGATTCTCGTACTTGACCAGAAGTCTTCAAAACGATCCTACATGGTATGATTTTACACCATGTGAGTAGATGTGTTGAGGTTGAACATAGTGAGACACCATTTGATTACCGATCATTGATGTATATTGTTAACAAATGTGATATCACCCACTAATGATGATAATGGGAATTGAGGTACCATGGTACAATATAACAAGTGTGGATAAATGAAGTGGTGTTGAACACTTGGTAGAATCTATCGATCAGAGGACATTGATGTATTCCCATTTTCAATAGCGAGGGAACCTTCCATTGATGACTGCAAGCCCCAAGGTACCATAAATAAATCTATATCCCTGACTTAGAGAAATATGTGTTGAAGTCGATAGGAAGAGATATGTTGTAAGGAAGGAATTAAGGAATCCTCTATCATCCACCATGAGGAGTAGTAGAAGGGAAAATAGTTTGAAGGACTCTGATGAATATGTTGTAAGGACTACACCAAGGTATGACCACGACATGAACCAGATAGAATAGTGCATGACAAAGACTCTTTGAATAATATCCAATAATGGAGACTACTGACAAAGACCAGGAATCCACCAATGGGTTCAAATGGAAACCAAGGTACCACATGAATCCCTATGTTTGATGATTTTTTTTTATGTCAAATATAAGGGAAACCACTTAGTAAGAAACCAATGATGTTTTTTCATATGCTAATCACAAGGTCACTTGTCAATGATGGTAATAATCCCAAAGTGCAACCCTAGATCCTACTCTCAGAGAAAAACGTCAGACTCAATAAGAGAAAAACCGCCAACAAGAATTCAATGAGGACCTTCTATACTAGCACGAGTGAGATACAAAGATACTTGAGATGATGATATGTACTTGAATGAAATGGGAAGGTTAACTTGAAAGTTCAGGGACTTTCTAGAAAATGGTTGAATCAGGCTGAAAATTCCCTTGAACAAAAGAACGACACATTGTGTGACATAGGAAGAATGGATTATAAATTGAGATACATTCGTGATACTAAGGGCATAAACAAATGCTCCATATGGTTGGAAGAATAATCAGCTAGAGGTGATTATGGTAAAAAATGAGAAAATGTATCCTAAATCCATACTAAACCCAAAATATTGAGACATTGACTCAAATATTGTGTTTTGTTCAAGGGAGACAATGGAACCTTTAAATCGACTTGAAGGTATGATGTCAAAAAAAAATGTAGTGGATCCTAGGAATATATGTGAATAATACAAAGAAATTCATTATGCTGGAGGAAATGAACTTACCCTATATGCCAGTAAAGGACATAATACTTGTTGAAGAATTTGAAAAAGGTGTTGGTATAAGTATCAACATGTGGTAGGGGGAGTCATATAGGTAATGGTCGGAAAAATATTAAGAGGAAGATATGCATCTTCAACAAAAAGTAATGGAGGGACTAAACACGACTCCCATGCCTAATAGAAAACTTGCAGCACGAGTGCCAAAATTCAAATGGGTTGTAATCTAGGGTTCCCATGGAATATAGGCTCTACCACATGACTTACCACATTTATAAACAACAAAGAAGGTTTTGTTTAGAAATTCATTGGGGTCGATCCTAAGGAAAAATGAAATAGGAAATGGATAATGAACAAATTCATGGAGGGGGGAATCTAACCTATATGACAGTTTCAAGATCATTACCTATCAGAATGGATCGACATGGAACGAAAATGTACCAAAGAAAATGTCTCAAAAGTCTTGTTTATAAGACCAAAAACACTTGTCCAGAAGTTAACAAGTCCAACATAGAAACCTATGATAAAAACATGTGCTAAGGGACACAAAACTTGAAAACAAGAAACCCTAAAAGTACAATATGTACATGGTAACAAACAACCTTCCAACTTTTGTATGGTAGTTCTCCAGGGAGATCGCATTTCTAGGCTCAAGCCAAGGGTTTTATTGGTAACCATCCAATAAACCTTTTAGTTTAGGAAGAGGTCGAAGATCCATAATCATATCTTCAAGGATGGCCACATATGAAGGAAAGTCAACATCGATGAACCAGGGGCTCGAAAACACACAAATACTAGGGCTTGAGGTCTCAAAAATTGTAAGATGAGAATCAAGAGGAAAAACAAAGTCCCTCATAATAAAAGAGGGAAGTGAAGGATCACATGCCCCCATTTGAATCACCACTTGATAAATTTTTGAGACCTTGTCTCGAGAAGGTGAAGATAACTGTAAAAATATCATATCAGGAGAAATTCAACATCGAGGATAAGGCATCACAATATTAACCCATGGTGGGGTAGATCATGCTTGAACACTAGGAACACACTAAGGGGAAACCTGAGATGAAATCGAACTAGGATGGTGATTATCATATGAAATTTGATCAATAGTTACAATTATTTTGTTGTGAGGGAAATGCATCACACGAAAGAGCGTAGACATCAAATCCTTCATAGAATAAACATAATCATTCCAAAGAAGCATATTAATGTCTAAAGGTCCTGGCACCACTAACATATTGATTAGAACAATATTCCCACCTATAGTAATAGGAAACTGGAGAGGAATACCCATACATTCACTAGGCCTTCTGTCGAAATCCAACAACTAACAAGTAGGTGACACACGCTTGGGAGAACCCAACACTTTCTAAGACGAGGAGGATAAATTACTTGTATAGGATCCTTTATCTACCATACATTGACAAATTTCTTTAAACATAGATTCAACTAGAACAATTATATGGAAAGGTCTATAAGAAGGAAGGTGAGGCTCCACAAGATCTTTCCAATCAAAGGAAACCATCCTAGGACTTGGAGGGAGCGTACCTGAAGAGAGTGGAATTCCCCTTGTTTATAAGGTACTAAACTATAAATTCTAAAGACATAGTCGTAATATGCATCACTCCCCTAAAGAAGAGTGGGATCGGTCGAATATTTTGTCAGTGATATGACCTCCTTAGACTCATCACTCTTCGAGATAAGAGTGAGATTGGGAGAAGACTGCATCATCACGACCACTTACTCAACCACTGGTCAAATAGGATGGAAGAAAACATGGTCAAGAGACACATCTCACCCCAAGACAAGAGTGGTATCGACTGAAGAGTGCATTGACACAACCACTTCATCAACCAATGATTGAATAGAATGTTTGGAAATTGAAGATGGAAATAAACTAGAAGGGCCTTCATACGAGGACCTTGATCTTCGTACCACTAAAATAACAAGGAAAAAATGAGTAAGGTGATACAATTTTCAAAGATTACAAGGGAAATTGGACTTATGTCCTATACGTCTAGGATTCTCAACCATATCAATGCCCAGCATGACTTGCACTGGCTATTAGGTTTCCCCCATCATGCCTTGCAATGGCTAGGTGTTGATGTCCAACATGACTTGCATAATTTGGTGATGTTTTTCCAGTATGACTAGTAGTGGCCAAGCTCATGTCCCTGACTTGACTTGCAATGGCTTGTTTCTTTCCCCCAACATGACTAGAAGAGGATGGTGACATGTCTACAATGTGACTAGTAGAGGTCAGTGATAAGACTCCAACATGAATCACAGAGGTTGGTGACTCAACATCAGTATGACTAGCAATGACTAGACTTTTTCTTCCATCATCACTCACAACAATTGGTTTCTTTCCCCAACGTGACTCACACCGGGTGGTGATAGGTCTCCAACATGACTAGAATAGGTTGATGACTTCTTCCTATTCATTTTATACTTTTGTTTACTAGAAGAGGGAGAAGGAGAAGGGGTAAACTTTGTGGATGTAGAAGGTGAAGGGCCAACATTCGTACAAAACCCATGAAATAAGATAATTATATGAGAAGCATGAATATAATTCATGACATTTATAGTGGTCCAAAACAAAACCGGTAGTCCTACATTCAACCTAGGAATGTTCAAAGTAGCCATCAAGGAGGCGCCAACATTTCCAAAGAATGGAAAAGAGCAAGAATCCCCTTGGGTAGGGATCCCTTGGATGGTATCCTCAAGAAATTTGGCCATATGATTCTTATGCACATGTTTTTTCCTTGCGGTATTGTTCATGTCCATAAAATTATCATACATGGACTCTCATGAACCAATGGTATAAAAACCCATGCCTTCTAGGAGGTAGTTCCACACTTTTAAGAGAAAGACCAGTGGTCCTTCTTGACCAACGGAGGGGTTGGTCGACCACCCTAAATAAATGATCCAAAAATGGCGATACTGACACAACCTAAGGAAAAATATACAAATAATCATTCTAATAAAAATCCTTAGTATAAACATCTCAAGAAAATAACTTTTCCAAATCTTCATCCTAGGTGGATAAGGTCCTAAGTCTAAAGTAATGAAAAATGTAAAGGGAATTTTCAGACGAAGTCACAGTTTGATTAAGTCCCATGAAAGAACAAACAAAGGAATTACCTAAACCTCCACTGACCAACATTATCTGGTGTAATCATTCATGATTCATGGGGAAGCCTCCAATAGTATCAAAAAGTGATATGAAATCTTCCCCAGCTACCATTGAAAACCACCACTGTCACCTCTGAGATCCATAGGAAAAGAAAATAATGTCACCAAATTGCAGTCAACATCCAAGGGGTACATTAGATATTCGAGATCAAACATATGGGAAGGGTAACAAATATGGAAGATTCAAAATATCTACATCTCACGGAGGTAAAGAAACTAGAGAAACCCCCAATATATGATCTTTCTACTGCACTCAGTTAAGATTCAGAGGGGTATATCCTTGACTATCCTTTATGTGATCTCATGTTTTACTCTTATGTTAGAGGAGCTTCCTAGTTGTACTTACATGATAGTTGGATTTGAGAAATTAAATAAATTAACTCTCCAACCTAAACCAAGGCCCTAAGCCTAGACTTGTTTGTGAACCCTAGAAACAATGTCTAGTATATTTTAAGTTTAGCATTCGTTTTAGTGGTTTTTATTTAATCAAAGGATATGGAGTGAAACTGATTTTGTTTGAGACTCTTGAAAACATGAAACTTATAAGAACACTGGAAAAGAAAAATTTAGACTAATTATTCAATGAAAAAGAGTTTCAAAAAATAAAATGCGTGAACAATCCTTCAAATCCTATGCTAGTATCTTATTCTTTTTCAAAAAACAATGCAAAACAATGCAAAGAAGGAAAGGGACCTAACTAGCAAAAAACTAGGTTTTTTCATTTTCTTTTTCTTTCTACCAAAGCAAGCAACATGCCTAAACAACTGAGTGCTAGTAAGAAAATTATTTTGTTGAAAAATTTAGAGACAAGGGAACCAGAAAAGAATGAACAATAAACAAGTATTGTTTTCTTTTATGTAATGAAAATGAGATGCAATTTTCCTTTTTATTTCATGAACAAACAGAATAAGGTACATAGGAAGAAAACAAATAGCCAAGAATTACTTAAACATAGCAATCAAACTTGAAACTCAACCTAACCACACACGACTTACCTTTAGACCCACCTAAAGAACCTTATAACCAAAGGAAATATATTTTAGATGATTTAAATGTTTTCAAAGACTCAAAACAATAATCAAAAGTAAAAGAAAACCAAGAAAGTTCATATTGTATTGAATAACCAAACCAAATCATCCAAAACTCAGAGAAAGGATGAAAAATCAAGTTCTTACGCATATATGCGACTATGTACACTGTGACTCGTAGGAATCCGTAGGTAAAACAAAGTAAAATCATGGATATCCACGACTCCTAAAGGGACAAATCATGGATGCACCAGTAAAACTTGAAAAATAAAAAAGATAATCTAGAAGGAAGCATCTGGAAACTTTGGACAAAGTTTCTAGATGGAAACTACTTTGAAAAGAAAGTATAGAAAATAGGAAAAGTTACAGAAATAAAAGAAACACAAGATACCCTAGGACCTACCCAAAGTAGGAAAATATATCCTCAGTATGGTCACCAATTGTGTTATGATATTTTTCCCTTGTGACCTTGGGTCATGTCACAACAGAGCGAGACCATATATAAAATAAATAACCTACCCTCAAACACAACAATGCTATGATAAAATAACTACTTTGAGGAGAGAAAGAGAGAGAGAGAGAGAAAAGGACAGGCCTCACACCTTGTATCCTATTTCTGATGTCGATCCTTTCTCTCCACCTTTGATTTTTCTCATTATCTCCATTGATCTCAACCTTCAAAAGGATACCAAGTCTATTCTGCAACAAGGTAGTTATTAATTCAAATCATACATATAATGTGAAAAAATGCAAGTATATGAAGTAAAATAATATATATCATCATAATGAAATCAATTTACACATGTATGGACAAAAAGTACAACTCTTTTATTGAAAAAAATATAAGTAGGTAGTTACAACCTGACTATAACCATCGACACTGCCTCAAAGCCAACCTCCCATGTTCCTCCACTAGTCCTTCAAGAACAAACTCAGCAAGATGGCCCTTTTTCGGATGACCCAAAAGGGATATGAACACACCCTATGGTCATATAGGAGAGAATAAGGAGTAATGTAAATCAAGCTCTAGATCCAGGGATGTTACTCATAGGATCAAGGAAAATAAGGAATCTTGCAAATATGTCAGCATAATCTTGCACCTAGGTTCTCCTCCTCATACATACCCTCAAAGTTTTCTTTATGATATCATTAAGGGGTTGAGGTGTTTTACTTCAGTTGTTATTTAAGGACCCAAGGGAGTTTGGGAATGGGACCAACTGAAAAACCTGCTCAAAATTGTGGATTAATTTATTTTTTCATATTTTTTAAGGGAATCCATTGGTTGTAAACTAGCAAGGCACAAATGTCCATGGTTTTCACACTGTCGACCCAAGAATGGAAACAAAAATATTCTTTTAGATGAGTTTCATGTGGGAGGATGGGATTTACATTTTCAAGCTAGGGAAAAGGACTAAGCCATCTCACAAATGAAATTGATGTGTCAAATTGTGGTATAACACTAGGGTTATATGGATATAGGGACAAAGTGCTAATATGTTTCTATCCATATAGGGGGATAGTGGTTGAGAAGAGGTAGTGGAAAAAGGGTATATAATCCCCCCTATAACACCATGTCCCTCTCCTTCACACTCTCCCCCAACTATCCTCTCCTCTTGTAGCATTCATAATCAAATCTCATAGTATTCATAATAAAATATGACACTCCCAAAAATTTTGTTATGATTTCATTGCATCCCCTCCACCTCTCTCTCTCTCTCTCTCTCTCTTTCTCTCTCTCTCTCCCACCATTGTATCTCACTCCCTCTTTTTCTCCCACTCACTCTCTCTC